>NDGM011195934.1:0-12040 GCA_002564305.1 Octomys mimax
AATACATTGCATATTGTTGTCTTCATAGTGGCTATTCATAGTACAAGATACAGACATGATATCAAGCATGACAGGAAATACATCAAGAGAGAGAGCGAGCAAGAGTGAGAGAGCAAGAGAATGAAAAAGCAAGAGAGTGAGAGTGAAAGCGAGAGAGAGAGAGAGAGAGAGATAGAGAGAGAGAGAGAGGCCTCAGGGAGCTTCCCAGCCAGGGGAGAGAATCCTAGCTAGAGTAGCAAGTATAGATATAAGTGAGGGGCCATGAGAGTAAAGATAAAGAAGACTTATCGGAGTGGGAGGAAGGCAGCAGAGAGGTGCCAATCTGTTGACTCATAGCTTGATGGAGAATATGGTCTTTGTGTGCACATGCACATGTGTGCATGTGTATGTTAAGTGTGTAGAATAGGTGTATTCTGTGTGAGTGTTATATGTGTGCTATGTGTGCATGGCGTATATACATGTACATTGTATGTATGTTCATAAATATGTATATGTCTTGTAAGTGGAATGATATGGAAGCATTTTTAGAGTTTAACTCTATGATTCAGTGGGCTTCAACTCCAGAGCAGACTGAGATCAACTTGAGACCACTGAGATCTGCCCACCTAGGAGTAGGGCAAAGCCCAGAGCTAAGGTGTGGGTGGAAGGCTTCCTACATCCCAGATATGCTACACACACTGTGCTTTGTCAGCAGTTTTCGGATCTGGCATTCACAATGCTTAATTTCTCTTATGAAACACCTTTAAACATGCAACCCAGGCAAGAAGAAGGAGGGGTACAGAGAAGGCACAGGATGAGTGAGTGACATGGAAGCCCTATGGGTCCCCTGGACCTTGGAAAGCTGCCCACCACCCTAACGTTGGGGCCGGAGTTGGAAGACTGATTCAGCCATCTTTGCTCATTGAACAGACTAAAGCTGGCCTTAATTACTTCTCAAGGCACTGATGATCCTTTTTGGGTGGTAGATATTAGATTCTCCAGTGCTGCAGGCATCTTGGGATATCTTGCATAGGAGACGCATGTCAAAGGTCGGCAGCACAGGGTGATCAATGGTCACACCAGCTCCTCACACAGCACTACAGACTGATTTCCTGCTGCCTTGGGTAGGACAGAAGTCAATGAAGATTCTGGGCTAGGCTGCCTTTGCTCTCCTATAAGAAAGTGTCTATTTTCTCTCTGTGTCCTGATTCTAGTAAAAATGACTGCTGAGTTTCTGGTGTGTGTGTGTGTGTGTGTGTGTGTGTGTGTGTGTGTGTATGCAAATGTTGGGGCAGTGAGCAGCTTTCAGGCTCAGGGTATTAAGGGGTGCTTCAGGGACATATTGCTGAGGTTGGGTTGTGGATGCTCTGGGTGAGTGAGAGTGAGTTAAGACCAGAAACATGCTTGTTCCTAACTTAATTTTAAACTTCAGTCTTGCTTTGGGGGAACAGGATGATATTTTCTAAGTCTCAGAATGGAGGTGGGAATGAAAATAGCAGAACAGGCAGGAGATATTTCCAAAACATTTATTCATGTGCTTGGTTCAGGAAACACCCATCTCTTTCAATGACTGTTGGAATGCCATTGAGACTCCCTTGCCAAAACCAAAGCATGCACAATGGTGTCTGGCTGAGAGCTCAAGGCTCAGCTGGGAGAGCCAGGCACAATCACAGAACAGTTCAGAAGCTCCAAACCATTTACACTGGGTGTTGGCCCAGCACCAATTCCAGATCCAGCTAAGTACAGGTGAGCACAGGTCTTTGAATTCCGGGTATCCAGCCCTACTTCTGAGCAGATCCTTAGGGCCTCATGGAAGTTCCCACCCCCTACATCCTCTGGCACAGTCACCTGCCACCAATTCTCCCTGTGACTAGATGCCTCCCATAAGCAAGCAGTGCTTTATTTTGGGGATTCTGAGATTTTATTTCTGTGCTTTCTTTTCTCCTCCCTCCTCCCACCCCTCTCCAAAGCAAAGTCATAGTGGAAACTTGGCTTTGTATCTCAGAATCGCTGCCTGCCATTCTCTCTTTGAGAAGAATTTTTAATTGACACATGATAATCATGCATATTTATTGGGTATGGGGAGATTGCGCAACATGTGTATACAATGTTTCATGGTCAAGTCAGGAAAACTTCCATTCTTATCTCTTTAAATAAGCATCATCATTTTAGAAACTAGTGAAGGGGAAACAGCTGAAGACTTGGTTGAGTTAGATTTTGGTTGACAATAATCTTTTTGGAGAAAAGAAAACAAAAAAACAGGTCCATCTGCATACCCAAGTCTGAGTAGTGATGTGAGACTTGTTGTGGCAAATGAGTGAATCAACCTGAAACATTCTCAAAATCATTCTCAGCACAGGGAGGAAGAGCAGGTAGGGGGGTGACTTCTGTAGCTTGGACCTGGGGTGATTTCTTGTGGCTGTCACTGTGAGATCCAGGACAGAAGGACAGGAGAGCCTCAAGAAGAGAGACTCCCATCCTACCTCCACTTAATAACTACTGGAGGAGAGGCAGGTCATCCCACCCTCTAAGACTCAGAGGCATATAAGTACCATATGGGAAAAAAAGGAGACTGACTTAGTCTCTGTGCTGCTATATAATGCAATAGTACAGGTAGGATGGCTTAAAACTAACAGGAAGCTATTTCTACAGTTTTGGAGGCTAGAAAGTGTAAGGTCAAGGGCCAGCTTTCTTGCTCAGACAGTAATTTGTGTTGTGTCCTCACATGGTAAATAGGGTAAAGGGTCTCTCTTGCACCTCTGTTTTGAGGGTACTAACCCCATTTGGGAAGGCTTGTATTAGTACTTACAAGAGCTTTCAGGGCTGAGGTAACTCTCCTCAAAAATACACAACTGCTGTGAATCTGATTTAATGCAGGACACAAAAGCCAAAAGAACTGTCAGCAGGTTAGAGTTCAGAAGGATCGAGCTGGAGGCCTGGAGCCTGCACAATGTCTTGTGTGAGTCTGCATAAGGAGGACAAAGGAACTGTGACAGAAGATAGAGGTGTCTGCATGCAGAGGTGAAAGGGTTGGCTCAAAAGTCTGCATCTCAAGGTGGAAAGGTTGGTGCTGAAAGCAGAAGAATCTGCATGGAGACAATGCCCAAGGCGAAGGCGAAGAATGGAGATCCTCCAAAGAACAGATGAAGCTCCTCTGAGGAAAATCAGCTCAACAAAGCTCTTTCAAGGCAAATCAGCTTCCTTCCTGTTCTCTTTTTGTATTTTTCCAACAAGCATATATTCAGATTATGGCAGAGTCTAAGGATATGGCAATGAGAGGAGAGGTGAAAATGAAGATGAGATGAGAGAAGAAGAGAGAGGTAGAGAGAAAGGAAAAGAGAAAGAAAAGAGGAGGAAGGTAAGGTGGAAAGGTGAAGAGGAGGCAAAGAGAAAAGAGAGAGAAGCAAACACACTTCTAGGGTGCCTAGAAATGATATTTGACTGGATTGGGCAGTTTGAGGAGAAGCTGGCCTGATCAGAACTGGTGTCCCATTCAGTCTCTTCCAGTTGCTGATTTTCTTTGATCTAAGAAAATTATTTTCAGATATGTGTTATGGATCACAGGGAGATCCCTAGCAGAGAGTTCAGATGGTTGCATAGGAATTCATTCCTAGCATCGAGAAGCAGCTTACGGTATGTCACAGCACAGGGACAGTCTCAATATCTGTGACAGCTTCTTTTTATTGAACACAAATACATAGAATCATCACCTTCAGCTCTTTAGTGTACATTTCCTCATTCATCCTCACAGGAACCTTATGAGGTATGTACAGTTGTTATTCCTAACTCAGAGCTGGATTGGGCAAATAACATCCAAAATCACTTGACTAGTAAGTAGAAATACCAGGATGCACATTTATCTAATTCCTGGACACAAATGAGAAAGTCTGCCATTCTTGAGCCTCTCTAACCAAAAATATTTTTCTCCCAAAGTCTTGACATAGTATAAGTGCTCACTGAGTGAAGGAAAGAGTTATAGAAGGGCAATGTAGCCAACGGCTGTAGGGCTGGTAAGAAAATGTATATTCTGTCTCATGAATCAGATTTCTTTAATAGATTTCTAAAACAAAACATAAAGACAAAATGGGTCTGTTTTTCAAAAAAGCCTGTGCATAAATACAATTTTTAAAATTTTTGCAACCATGAAGGGTCCTGAATTTTTCTTAGAATGAGCTCAACACCCTGAAATATCCAAGAGGAATCAACCCTGGGACTCTTTGGACCATGGTTACTTTCTTCCCAACCTACCCTCATTGTGACTTGCACCCCTATTCTGTCCTCAAAGACACATTAAGGAAATACATTTTTGGACAGAAAGAAGTAATGGAGCCCAGGATCCAATTCTGTATTTGGCCTGGCCCCAAGGACATTGTATACATAGACAAAAATACGACTTTCAGTTGTGTCCATGGGACATTGCTTTCAATGGAGTTGTCATTCTTGTCTGTTTACCATGTATCTCTTTGTAATCGGCTTTTTCTAAAATTTTTTGTTTTTTCAGGCATATTGTGTTTTGGTAATTGACTACAAAAATAGTTATCTAACATAAATCAATGATGAAATTACCCCGCCTGACTCTTTTCATTCCTTTTTCGTCTCTAATGATATTTTCTGTACGATGACTAACCCAGACTGATGTAATTATCTATTGATCTCAATGGTGTACATTAGAAAGTGCATTCTGCAGGCCACAGCAGGCTGATTTCCCTGCGTGCCACTTTGCTTCAGGGAACCTATTAGTGCAACAGAAATATCTAAAGCCTGTCCTTTGTGCTGAGGATGTTAGAACCAGTGCTAATTACTTTATTAATCATAAGGTGAAACAGCAGCACTCATGTTGTGGCAGCAGTAAAATAAATGGTTTTATGGCAGATGTAGTTAAAAAGAAATGGCAGGTTGGATTTATAGTTCTCAGTATAAATTGAGAGAGAGAGAGAGGGAGAGAGAGAGAGAGAGAGGAGGGCAAGGGAGAAGGAGGGAAAGAAAGAGAGAGATAGACAGAGACAGAAAGAGACAGAGACAGAGATTCAGAGAGACAGAGAGAAGGAAACCATACATAGCAGCAGTTTAAATTTTTTAGTTAAATTTCCATCAAATGTACCTCTAAAAACCATTTGTAACTGCTTTCCCAGTGGCCCTATGTCTAAGGAGAGTTAGTTGTAAAATACAAATGAAAGCTAAAATTTGTCTTTTTACTAAAATTGAACATAGTGAGTTGACATTTTATTTTCTGAGGGCCGGAGGGAGAGAGGGAAGAGGCAAGTTTGTATTTGGGGATTCTGGCTGTGCCTGTGGTACCAGCAGAATCTAATTGCTATGGTCCAGACCAAAGCCCAAGCACAGGCAGGAAGTGGGAATAAGTCAATGACTAAGATCATCAATTAGAATAATTTTGCATTTCCATTGTCATGTTAGAGGTTTTGTTTTCTTCAAATTCAGTATTATTTATGCATAAATTGAAATAATCTTCCATAAGTATTTGTTTTTATAAGTATGTTTGGTTTTCTCCTTAAGTTAAAAAAATTAGGATTTGTCAACATTTCACTTTCCATGCCTCCTTAAGTCTCAGTTCTGTGTTACAGACAGTGCTCTTCAGTATCTACTGAACGGATAAAGCACAGTAACCTCTGCAAGTGGTGGCTATGAAATTTAGGCTCAGAACTGTCAGATTCCAAAGTTCACACTCTGCTTTTATCAGGATTGTTTTCCCAAATAAAGGCAAAACAAAACTATTGAAGCACTGAACGACTGCATGAAGTAACACGATGAGATATCTGTTATTATTTCCAACCTTACAGGTTCAACTGCAAGGAAATTAAATTGTCAAGGTCATGCAGCTAGTGGGTGAATTCGAATCCATAATTGCTTACCGGAATCTAGTGCCTTTTCTTTTTTCTCTCAAATGGATTTTGCTTGCTCAGGCTAGCCTTGCGCTCCTGCCTCAGCCCCTGAGTAGCTGGGACTGTAGCTATGCACCAAGGTACTTGCTTAGGGTCATACCTTTGTAGTCTCAGTAACCTTTTCTGCCAAGCAATTACCAGTACTAAGACTTCTTATTTGTATTAGACCCTTTTTGACTAAAAGTTAAATTCATTTCCTTTTGCTTGGCATTTTATGATTGATAGAAGAAGAAGGAAAAATAAAACAAACATCATCCTTTAAGCAATCCTGTCCACACAGTGTCAACTCGTCTAATCACCTTCAGCAGCCTAAAGAATTCCAGATGACTATATTTTCTTTTGTGGAGACAATATTACTCATTACTGCTGATTACAGGGAATCAGCACACATGAATTAAACAAAAGAAATCACTGAATAAAACAGAACATGCCATCTTTTTATGTCAGAGCTAGGACTACTATTTCTTCAAATGTTTAAAATATAGAACTGAGGACTCAGTTTAGGTGAAATACTTATATTGAATAGGCTTCTAACAGATACAGCTTTCTTACCACTCCTCCACAGGCCCACTAGCCTGGTACATGAGACCCTAGAAGTTCCTGCATGAGGAGAGGGTAGAAATTGTGGAAAGTAGGTGACCTTAGAGAGATTTGCTAGCAGGTGTTGAAGGGATGGGGATTCTGGAAGAAGACTCTAGGTGGAAAGTGATGCTAAATGTTAAGACACAAACTTGGCAAATATAGTGGGCTACAAGATAGGTCAGAATAGAGTGAAAATTCAAAGGATTACTGTCTTACTCAATGCATTGCTGACCCACTGGGGCCCTGTTATAGTTAGGATCTTACATGTCCTCCAAAAACCTGTGTGTTGAATGCTTGCTACTGGGAGGTGGTGGGGTCTAACAGGAGATCTTTACATGTCTGGGGACATAAATGGAAGAGGATGATGATACTCTGAACCTTTCTTTGGCTGGTTTTGTGTCCTGGCCTTGAGGTCAGTGGTTTTTCTTTACCATGTTTCCACTAAATTGTGCTACTTCACCCAGAAGCTATGGGGCCAAGAAATCTTGGAAAATAAGACCACTAGGACTGCGAGTAAAAGCAAACCTCTTTTCTTCATAAACTGATTATCTCAGGTAATTACTATTATGATGGAGTTCTGATTGACACAGGCCTTTAAATTTTTTATGGCCATGATAGGTCCCAAGGCCTAGATAGGGCTGGCTACATAATTTGTAGAGTATGGTGCATAATGAAATTGCAGAATTCTTTTCACAAGCTAGAAGAAAAACCATTTTTAAAAGTTTTTCTACCTGGTCTGTTTATTGATTGTGCTGAATTTTAGTTTTCTATTTGATGTTGTGTCTTCTCAGGCACAAAGGATACTTGTGGTGGAGAGAATGGACTGTGGCCAGGGAACTCACTCGTGACTTGGCAGTGTGCCCCACCAGCTTCTAGGACATCCTCTGCTTGCCTACTGTTCCCATGTAGAGTCATTGTATTAGTTCATTTCCTGTAGCTGCAGCAAAATACCTGAAATTGAGTGCTTTATGAAGAGAAAGTTTTACTTAACTCATAGTTTTGGAGAGTGAAAGTCCAAGGTTGGGCAACACCAACCACTTAGCTCTGATGAGCGCCCCTTTAAGTGTGTCATAACATGGAAATGACATCATGTATTAGAGAGAGTGGTCACATAATGAGATAGGAATCTAGGAAGTCTCGGTTGTTGAGATTTCTTCTTTGTAAGAATGTGGCTCTGGAAGGACTGACACACTGCAAAACCAGCATTAATCCTTTCTGAGCGTGTGGTGCCCACCATGACCTAATTAGCAGTGGGCCCCACCTGTGAAAGTTGCCATGCTCTCCTAACAGTGCCAGGTTTGATTAAGCCTCCAGCATGTGAAACCTCATGAATACAAACCACACCCAGAACAGCAGCCATGGAAGTCAGAGCCAGCTCATGGGGAGACTGTAAAAGAATCACAGCTTCAGTGCCGCTAAGCGGCTGATACCAGGTCAGGGTTGATGCTGAGCAGCTGTGGAGGCACAGCCCTAGACTTCCTAGTAGCTCTGTCTGTGTACTGGCTCCCACTGGAGAGCAGGAATGGAGGCAGATCTGGGCTCTTACCCCAACAAGTGTTTACTCTTAGTTATCCCACTACCACCCTAGGAAGAGGGCGGTATTGATGGAAAGGGAGTGAGGGAGAAACTGGACATTGGATGGAGCCAGGAACAGGAAGAAATCAGGCACCTATCACGAGGAGTCAGGGAGATGGTGGAGGTGGGAGCTGTGTGAAAGCTAAGGCTCCAGGGTGACTGTGCATGTTCCACTTCCCAGTGAATGTCAGTTACACAACAGAAATTCCAAGGTCCAAAGATGAATTTCAAGATGGTGATCTTAGAGCACTATTTCCCAGGCCTGGGGCTCTGGACAGTTCCAATGGTCACACGCTTAGGAAGCCAGCTCAGATTTGAGGTGCTGTGGCTTCAGGACCACCACAGTAGACATACTGGAAAATGATAGGGCAGGAATTCTAGGCAGGCCACAGCAGTGTGAATTTTTAATTCAAAATGTCTATTTATATGTGTCTTTTCTAAGTGCCCTGTGGCCTTGTCCTTATTTGGTATGTCATCTTTGACTGGGGTTTTCATTCTCTATTAATACTTCTGTCACTGTTTACGTATCAGATTCTAGACAGACATTAATATCTCTGATCCTTAGTCTCCTCTTCATTTTTAGATCTCATATACTTTGATCGCAGTAATGTATGGGTTTTTACAATCTAATGTTGGGTAACAAGTCAAATGACATTTTGGTGGCCAACTCTGTCATCGGTCTGTTTGTACTTCTGTGTTTTAACTCACTCACCATGTTTAAGATTGCTTCTTTAGATTGTCCCAAGAAAGTGAGGCTCTTTATGGCTTAGTTGATTAGTTATTAGGAAAAGATGTCCTTGAACCACTTCTGGAAAGGAGTTAATGTATCCTGCTAGTAAGCAGCTTGCCACCTTGAGGGTCTGTGAGGTATTCTCCCAACTCTGAGCACAGAGCCAAAGCCTGAGAGATGTGGTCAGTAACTCATGCATGTCAGGCGACATCAGAGGAACAGCATCTGACATTTCCATTGCCCCTGGCTGTGTGACAGCAGGGCAATCACTTTCTGTATTTGGGCTTCAGTTTCCTATCCTTTAAATAAAGAGCCTGTCCTAACTATTTTGTATATACAGATATATATAGCTACTTTCTCTTAGTTCAATGAGAAGATTTGTACTAATAGTGTTTAGACAAGATATCATATCTGCATCTTGTACTTTGAATAACTACTACAAAGATAACAATATGCAATGTATTAATTATTGTAACTGTCCTACTAACCTGTTTTGAAACTATCTTGTTGCGATTTCTTTCTCATTAAAATTAATTTAAAAAATGAGAAAATAAATAAAGGGCCTGGATCACTTCATTTCCAGGGTTCCCTCTAACTAAAAAAGAAAAAAAGAAAAAAGAAAAAAAATTATTGTATTTGGTTCAGGGTCTTGCTACACAACTCAGACTCATAGTGATTCTTCTGTTTTCAGCCTCCCCAGCTCTGGGGTTACAAGTATGTACCATTGCATCCCATCTCAGTGACTGGCTCAGCATGCACTTAGTCTTAGATAGTTGAGCTATCTTGCAGACCCTAAAAAATTTAAGGTTTTATGTCTATGTGCTGACAACTTCCATCTTCTCAGTGTCTTTCCAGTTCTTAGGGGTTACATGTTCCCCACATCTTCTAGCTCTATTTCTCAAGGCAGCTCAAGACCCACTTCCCAGCCACTGAGGAAAAGAGAAGAGAGGTATCGAGGCACACTTGCAGCTCTCCATGGAGCTCTGTGGGGAAATTCAGGGGCTGCTAGTAACACCAGGTTCACCAGGACTGACAAATGCCCACAGTATGTAAACAGCTGCTAGGTTGCATTACTGCCAGTGCATTGAGTGAGAGGTGCCCCCAGTGACTTAGAGTTTCTGCAGGACCTCTACCCTGGAGCAGTCTTCTGAGAAGACTGCCATTGCTTCTCTAGCCCCTCTGGGCAAAGTTGCACTGTAGATCATTGCCAAGTTCATTACTGGAACAATCCAAGAAAGCCAGCAGTTAATTATCTACTGAAGAAGCTCTTTCACATGAGCCTCTACTGAGCTTTCTTTTTCATGCCCTTTGAAAAGACGTAATCGCCCATTATAGTCATCACCAGCTCTGTTACTTTCTGCACCTCTAATTGGCACTTTTCTTTTAGACAATGAAGTATAATGGAAAATATGCTCATAGAGGAGCCACCAGCCTGCCGTTTTAGATCTAGCTCTAATAATAATTCAGTGTGTAATCCTGAGCAAGTCCCTTTACCTTTTTGGGTCTCAGCTGTCCAATCAAATGCTAGGATTGGTGTGGCTCTGGCTCAGATCCCCTCCTGTTGGACATTCTGTTATTCTCTCAATGTGGATATACCCAGATGTACTCTGACTATTGTATGAGATGTGGAAAAGTAAATGGGTGTCAGATTTTGGGAGGCTAGAAGAAAACAGAGAAGTAAATCCTTGTGCAAAATCTGGAGGGCTACAAGAATCTGCCTGGGGGAGGAGTTCATTTTCTAACTGATGCAAGAGGGAAAAGCCCACTGTAGATAGAACCAACCTTTGCTGGGGAGAGGGGGTGGTAAGGCTCCAAGGAAGGGAGAAGGCAGATGAACAAAGGATCTCAAGAAAAGAGAAAGGCGTTTAGACTTCGCTAACAATAAGGGAAAAGTTTAAGCATTTGATTAATGGAACTTCAGAACAAGAAAGACTTCTTGGAAAATTTGTTGATTAGAAACACATTCATGCCTATAATCCCAGTGCTGGGGAGGCTGAAAACAGGAGGATCACTACAAGTCTAAGCTGTGTAGTGTGACCTTGTATCAAATACATAAAGTGAAAAAAAAAAAAAGAAAAGAGAAAGAAATTCATCCAACTACATGGACCACAGAGCTCTAAACACAGTGGTCTAGACTTGCCTGTGTAAGAAGGCTTTAGGAGGCAGCAGGTATTGGTGTTGGTGGAGCAGTCAGTTGATGTCAGAGTTGCTTTTGTGATCTTTCTCAGCCTTTTACTCATGGTTGCAAGATAGCTGCCACAGTTCTTGCTCATATCTACATGTAAACAAAATAAAAATGGATGCAGGGAGGGCCATAGCAGTTGTCTTTTCCTTTATACCACAAAATACTTTCAAAACCTTGAAGGCCAGATCTCCTAAAAGAAAATGAAATTAGACTTCTGTTTCTGTCTTGAGTTCTGTAGCTTGGCTTCATGGCTATGCTAGCTGCAAAGAGGACTTCAGACCTCAATAGCTGCCATTCCTCCCCACTGTCTCTTGTGACTTTCTGCTATCTTCTGCATTGATCTTGCTTGTTTGTTTAAATGTTTTGCCAACAACTTAAGAAACTGTAGGCAACTTAAGAAACTTGCCACCTTTGTATCTCCAAAGCTTGGCTCTGTGCTTGTGTCACATGATTAAGGCATCACTTCTGAAAGTGTGTTGAGTTAGAATGGCTGTGCTGGTAGGCTTCCTGCCTCTGTGACTTTTCTCAAATGAGCAAAGCCTGATGTGTTGGCTAGGATTTTATTATTCTGGCCTTATTCCAGCATATTTCATAGAAGCCATTAAAATATATTCTTAGGTTTGCACTTATAAAATTTTATTGCCTTAATCCATTTATTAGCATCTATTTGAAGCTTAAATTCTGAAATACAGTCTGAATCGTGAGGCTACACCTACCATTGCATACAAGATGGTGAGCTTCTGGCGGTGATTGGATTACTTTAGCAGACCTGCATAACCTCTGCCAATGATTGATGACTCTTTGTTGTGGTGTCTGCTATTTCTCAGATGACTAAATTTCTTAGCAGTTGGGCTTATCCTATTAAAGAGTAGAAAGCCTTCTGGATTTCTGTTTTTGGGTACGTTTATTTGTGAGTCTTTTTTCTCTCTAATGTATTTTTCCTTTATTTTTACAAGTTTCTGTGGTATAAAGCCAGTCTTTTTTAATGAACATTACTGTGGCCTGAATTCTATTCTTTTCTTTTTTTTTTTGTCAAGACAGAAATAATTTTTTATATTTTATTTCATTTTTTAATTCATAAATAAGCCT
>NDGM011195942.1:0-13784 GCA_002564305.1 Octomys mimax
CTCTCTCTCTCTCTCTCTCTCTCTCTCTCTCTGTCTCTCTAAATAAATAAATAAATGTTAAATGTTAAAAAAAATAGTTTTAAAAATTTGAACAAATATTTTCAGAGGAATACCAAAAGGTTTCCATGAAAAAAGCTATGTGGTATACTCCAAAGTGAATACAATTTCAAGTTTTCATAACTTTAGAAATTCAGAAAACACAAACTTTTAATAATATAATTGGAAAGTTTAATTAGTGAAATGTTTCTGAAATTGTTTCATTTTATGAAATTTACATAATAGACGTCTCCACTGTTATTCACGTTCTTGTGTGCACAGCAGTATATAGAAGAAAGCCTCTCAGGAAGTGCAAGGAAGAGGACACGGTCTTATTTGGACCTTTTCCCCACTTGATGCATGTCCACAAGGCTGATTTCATAAAATGACTTCTTAAAAGTAACTAGAATTTATCAGCTATCATAAAGGTCACAAATGGTATTGATTATCTGGACTGTGTTAAGGTGAATTTGATGTTAATTGTGGTGCATGTGAATTAATCTTACTAATTTAACATAATCAATTATAATTTTCTAATTATTCACCAAAGATTTAATCATTTTAAATTTACTGCCAAATCAATGTTCATGAACATTTAGTATATTATTTTTAAGGAATATTTTGATACAAGGTTGATTAGATTTCAATAGCAAGCCAATTTACATCTAAACTTTGAAAAATAAAGGTGCTTTTCTGATAATGTAAATGTAAAACAGATGTACTTAATATCATTGATGATATTTGAATGTGAAAGACTACCAGACGCACAAGAAAAATTATGATGCTTATTTTGTTGTAAGCCTGACTATTCAATTCAAACAAATGATGAACAAAAACAGAGGAATTGATGCATTGCCAAACTCAGCTTTTCTGTGAAATGAAAATAATTTTTTACAAAAAGAAATCGCATATTCTAGACTTCTCAGTTCTAGCTATGATCATACCAAGTACCCATATGGGGTACATCAAAAAGAAGTGTGTTTTTCTTTGTTGTTGCTTCTAATTTGAATGATAAAAATTCAATCGAACATACAAAGGCATATGTTGCTTTGAAGAAGGCAGCACTGTGACTCTCAGTCCCATACTATTTGTGGAAAAAGAACTGTATGGTCAATAAACTAATTGTTTTCCTGTGCCCAAGCTACCAGTGTGATCAGTTGACTACTGAATTCCTCTGAATAAGCAACGCTTATAAAAATTGTTATTAGAGCCACGCTGACCCTGCCCCCAGGGTGCGCTGAGCTGGCAATGGAGTCAGGGTGTGGTGGCATGCTCCTGTAATCCCAGTACTTGGGAGGCAGAAATCAGGAGGATCACTATGAGTCTGGGCTGTGTAGTGAGACTCTGTGCAAAAAAAAAAAATATTAGACATAAAAATGATATTTCCATATTCTCTCACTTAACTATATCTAAAAAGAAACCATGTGGTTTTCCATTAGCCAGTGAGGGGTAGTGGGTTTTGTTAAAATTTCCATCACTTTCTCAAGGCAGTGATCTTGTTAGCTTATTCATAGCTCTTCCTTTGTATAATAACCATAGACACAGACATTATACAAGAAAAATGAAACAAGAATATGAAGGCCCATGGGCTTGGGATATAGCTTAGCAACAAAAGGGCCTGGCTGGCAAGTGCAAAGTCCTGAGTTTGATCCTTGGTACTGCATGTTGTGCTAGCCCTGGAACCCCAGGCATGCTGTGCTGGCCCCAGAACCAGGTATGGTGGCCCATGCCTATAACCCCAGAATTCAGGAGGTGGAGACAGGAGGATTGCTGCAAGTTCTGGACCAGCTTCAGGGCATAAGAGTGAGCACAAGGCTAGCCCAAGCTACATAGTGAGACCTTGTCTGAAAAAAAAAAAAAAAAGTAAAGAAGAAGGCCAAAAGGGGACCAAATTTTGTTTAAGACTATTTTTGGGAGCAGTTTAATTTTCACAATATGAAAAGAAAAAATATTTTCCATATCCATCTTTCCTCTGACACGAACAGCTCCACTATACAATTCCACCATCATAGTGGACTTACAGCAATTCAGGAACCTATAATGAAAATTTGTTGTCACCAATGGCTCATGGGTTGCATTAAGATTCTCTCATGGCAGCATAAATTCTATGGGTTTGGAAAGAGGTATAATGACAATTACCTACCATGATGTCACGAAGAATGCTGTAGTTTCCCTGCCCTAACTGTGCTACTTCGGCTGATCATTGTTTCCTCAAATTAGAATGCCTGTATATCATTGATAATGTTTGCCCCTTTTGCAGTTTTGCTTTTTCCAGAATGTCTTATAGTTGAACTCATCTTGTGAAGTCTTTTCATACTGGCTTTTTTCTCACTAAATAACATGATTTAAGTTTCTGAGCTGACTTTTTATGGCTTACTAGCTCATTTCTTTTTAGTAATATATTTTTGAATTTTGCTAACTTTTGCTCATGCTTTACATCCTGGGACAACTTCCCAGCTCTCCGCATCATGTCCTTAAGTTTATGAAAAGCAGATACAATTTAACAAGCCCTGAAAAAGCCTGAGTATTCTTTTTTATATATCCTACAGTTATTTTTTTCTCCCTTCTTTTCTATCACTTCCATAGTTCTCAACTCTCTGAGGTTTTATTTTCATCAAGCCTTTGGCCTCTTATTCTAATTTTCCCTTCCTCACATGAGACAATTTATTATATATAATTTAATTTTATTCTATTATTTTTAGAATAACATTTTATTTCCAAAGTGAAATGTCATAATTTAAACTCATGTTCTAGGGTCCAGAGAGATAGCTCAGTGGACTAAAGCACCTGCCTAGGCACGCTTAGGCAAGCTCAGGCAAGGTTAGGGACCATGGTTCAATGCTGGCCACCACATGTATTGCCAGCCCTGCCCCAGGGTGGGCTGAGCCATCCACAGAGTCCTGGTGTAATGGCAAATGCCTGCAATCCCAGCGCTGGGGAGTTTGGAAATAGGAGGATCACCATGAGTTCGAGCTGCATAGTCAGACCAAATACATTAATATAACAGTAATAAAATAATGATATCACATTCTATTTTCAAATCTTGGTTTCCTCTCTTATTCTGGGTATTGGACTTTTCAATTGCTCTGTAGCCCTTATTCACCTGGAAAATAAATAGAATGCCTGGATTTAATTAGAATTTACATTTCCAAAATTTGAAGCCAGGAAGACACAATGTCTTTGTGTTAACTCTCATGACCTGGTGCCTACATGGAGCATAATTCCACTTTCCCACAGCCTCTTCCATTGTCGATTTCATTTTTTTTTTTATCATAGTGTCTCTCACAGGCTTTAAACTTCTCCTTTATTTTCTGTTGTTGATTTTTTTTTTTGTTTACTCATACTTGAACCACTAAAAATATAGACACTGTGGTTACTTTTTCTCAACCTCGGGTGACCTCCGGCCTCACTTGCTGAGAACATGATGATGGCATGATGGAAAGTAAATAAAACAGAACACAATTTTACTAATCTGATGACAAAAGAATGATTATTCAGATTTGTTGGAAGCACGAGAGAATAGATGGGAAATGTGTTACTTGAAGCAACAGTGCTACTGTGTACTGAGGAAACAAAAACCTAAATATTACAGCCTGAGAACACAAATGTCAGTTACTTTATGAGAAAAGAAAAGGAAAACAACAACAAAAACCCCAAACAAATAAAACGAGTGAACAGATAAGGCTGTCCATGTAGAAGTGTTTACATGTGTCTGAAGAATTCATTAGTGATATGCTGTTTGGTTAACGGCAGGCTATGTTGGTGGAACACATGAAATGCATTAACCTTAGCTCATTCTCTGTGGGGTAAAGTTCTACACTAAGTATTCTCCCTCTTCTCTATAAATTTGGCTCACTGTATGCTCTCTCAAACTATTTTCGTCTTGTCTATATAACCTTCAGTCTTTCTAGTTTTGAGTCTCATTTTTTAACCCTATGAATCCTAAAGTCATGTAAGTGTTCATGCTTTATAAATTCCTGGGTGCACGTTAATAGAATCCTACCTTCATGGAGCTTTTGCTGTATGGTTCCTGTTTTCTTCTATAGCTACAGCTGAAGGACAGAATTAGGTTTCCCAAACAGACCGACACACATAGAGGTCAAAACAGTGTTCAAAAGTTCCTCCTTCTAGAAAACTAGTGTCATTTCTCTTAAGGAAGACTAGTTCAGTCCATAGCATTATAGACTACTGGATTCAAGCATCTGATCCATTACTGGATAAAAGAATCACCAGAGAGTGGGAATGGGATAAAGGGCCTTATTATTAAAAGTTTAATTTAGATTTTAGTATTTATTTTATCATAATTGATGGATTTAAATATCAGCCTTTTTGGTAAGGTAACTACGTCACCTTATTAGAACTTTATACAGGTGAAAGGATAATTATTTGTCAAAAAGTTTTAGAATCTGAGAAGATCGAGTAAATTAATCAGATCAATAATCACGAAATGTTGCTTTAGGGAATTTTAGAGTTCTGTTGTGGGGAGTAGGCCATCCTTGATTCTTTCTATTAAGAAAAATCTCCTAAATTTTATGACTACATTTTAATTTTGGGGGTCCCTTATCCAACTTCATTGGAAAATAAAAGTTTTTCTTGTGATAAAATAAAATTATATCTCACTGCACTTTGATGACTTTTAAATGTCCTTCATTTTCAGTAAGTCTAGTATATGATTTTAGGTATAATGTGAAAAACGAAGTTAAAAAAATTAAAGCACTGTGTTCCATTTTCTATGAATTAATAACAACTACTTTATGACTACAGAATAATTAAAGTTAATAGAGATGTAGTACAATATGACAATTGCACTGACTAACGGAGGTTGTGGCTAAATTATGCTGATGAAGGGTTATGCAGGTAAAGAAGGCTAAGAGATAATCTAACATATTATATAGTATTAGATTTAATATATATATTAACAACATTTGGTTTTAGTGTGATTTAGTATGATTTGGATTTAAATTTTTAAGTAGTATGCTGTTTTTCAAAGTAAATCTCACCATATCTCTGGCAAGTAAATTTCCCTTATAATCTGAACTACTTGTAAATGACACATGATGCATTATGTAACAGCAAGATCTGGTCCCTCTCTACAAAGTTTGAGCTAATAAGAGCTAGATTTTTATCCTTGTATATTTCAGGAGTCAAAATTTCCATCTGAAAAGCCATGATTGTGAATTTCAATGTGAGTAAAATTCTGATTTCCACAATGTGGAAACAACCAATTACTTAAGTATATTTGTCATAAGGAAAAAATAAAACAAGAATTTGACTCAGTATTTATTGAGTGCAGATGATACAGAGGAAGTGCCTGTGCTGGCTTCCATTTCCCTCCTTTGTACTGGTAATATGAAACACTCTCTTTGGCATTTTTGCTTCTGTACATTGCAAAATTTATATCACTGTGGGACTTCAGATAACAGTGAAAATCCTGATAACAGTGAAGGTCGCATAGGAATAATAACCTGTATTCTTGCATGACATGTTTTCATTAACGTTCTTTCACTATGGTTCTTGCACTTTCTTTTCATACTTAGAAGAAAGTGGAGGTGGACCAAGGAAGTATCCATGTGTATACAGAAATAACATTCTACCTCATGACTGGTTATATGTTATAAAAGTCACTATAGCAATGAAAGCCTGTGTCCAAAGTGATACAGAATGTTCTATTTCACTAGAATTTTTGAATACTTAAGTTTGAAGTGTGCACATTTTTATGGAAGTTGAAACTATGTTTCTCTAGAGATCTATAACTTCCCATAAACATGAAAGTGCGTTAGTCTTAATGTTAAAATAATTCTAGTAGTTCCTATTTCTATCTTTTATATTTTTCATGTAGTTTATTTAAAAGCTTAGGAAATTTTGTATTATGCTAGTTAGAATATTAGACATCCAACCAAAATGAGAAATTCTTTTTATCTTTTTTTTTTGGTGGTACCAGGGATTGAACTCAGGACCTTGTGCTTGCTAGGCAAGTGCTTATTCTACTGAGATATCTCCCTGACCCAGAAATTCTCGATAAGTAATGTTTCATTGTTTGTTTTAGAGTATTCTTCTAAGATGTTAAATTTGACAAGTCTGGATTTACATACTACTAGTGTTTACTATTGAGAACACTTTGAGTTTAATGAAACTCTATTTGACAGCAAATGATCAAATCAAACTGTCAAGTATAAATTTTATCAACTTCATTACTCAATTAAATGCCTCATTGATTTTGTTATTTAATTTAAAAAAATTAGCATTGTTACCTATTTTATGTTGATATTTTTTCGTAAAATTTTTGTTGTTGATTTACTGTTACCTATAGATAGCACCATTCAAGGCTGAGACTGTATAACATTTATTAACTGAGTCTGAACCTTGTCCAAGTTCTATATTATTACACTTTTTTAACCTTTGTAGTCTAATCAGAGCCTACACTTTTGTAATGCACCTGTATCACTCTTACAAATAAAAGTAAGTGAATATGACTACAGTAAGTTCAAAACAATTTGATGAAAAAAGTGGGACTGGAATCTGATGTTACAGAATGAAGAAATTTGAGGAAAGAGAACAGAATAGAAAGGAAATCGTTGCCAGAGGAAACTATACATGGTAGAGTATATTACATGAAAAAAAAATTTAAATTATTATTATTATTATTATTATTATTATTATTATTATTATTGCTAGGTCTCATTCAGGACCTCATGCTTGCCAGGCAGGTGCTGTGATGCTGGGCCATCTCTGAGCCCTGGCATGTTAATGTGAAAGCAACCTAACAATCATCCTTCCATGCGCAGCAGCAGTGTCTTTTGTCTCTTACTTTTTACTTTTGTGCTTCCTGAGATGCACAAATTTCCTTTTATTTGTTGCTTTCAGCCCTGTAAACTCCTCAGGACATGAGTCTATGTGATGTGCACATTAAAAGTAAACATTTTTCTCCTATTTTCTATTTATTTTTCTTTCATTTTCTTAAATCTGTAAAAAAAATGCAAATCATAAAAATGACATTGTGCCCAGTTACCTTTAAATTATTCTCAAATACCTGTTAAAATGAAATTATTTTATGAAAAAGTAATGGACTATGAGGATTTAAATGAGATATGAATAAAATAAGAACATATAGGAATACAATAAGTGAAGAAAACAGTGAGTGCGAGGATGCTTGGAAACAGAAAGATCTGAGGTCTGGTGAGGTAGCTCAGTGGACTAAGCACCTGCTTAGGCAAGTGAAGGGACCGGGGTTTGATCCTTAACACCACAAGCTGCACTGGCCCCTACCCCAGGTCAGGTGTGCTGAGCCGGCCATGGAGACCGGGCATGGTGGCTCACGCCTGTAATCCCAGTGCTGGGGAGGCTAAAACGGTGGTACCTTGTGAATAAGAGCTGCATAGAGAGGCGCTCTACCAAACACAGGAAAACAAAACAACAACAAAAAAGTTAAAAAAGGAAACAAAAAGGCCTGGAAAGTGATGTCTTCATGTATTCTTTCTTAGCAGTCTCTTGTGACTTAGTCTGATTTATTAAGTCTTTTAAATTTTCTTTTCTTTAATGTTGAAGTAATAATATTTATCACAATATATATACATATATATAAATATATATTTATGAGAAAAAATATGTATTTATGTACTCAAAGACATCATTACTTCTTATGAATGTATTAAGACTGTTATAAAATTATAATTTAAAGTACTTCGTTTACTTCTGAAGTTTGACACATTATAAGACATACTATGACTTCTATAAATTTGTAGATTATAGAATCAATAACCACACTGAATTATCAAATTGTTTTTCCAAACAATAATTAAAGTAAAAGAAAGAAATTTTCCACATATAATGGCTTTCTGAGAACAAATTTTAAAATTATACAAAATGCAAACGAATTCTTTGCAAAGGACATAAGCCAAATGTAATCAGAATTAGTCAACTACAGTGAAATTACAGTTTTGTGCACAATAATAAACATATGCTTATACTTCAAAAAATTTCCAGACAGTCTCTGCTTCTGGCTTATGTTTCCCTTTATTGGAAAAAATGCATGTTTCTGTTTTGGAAAAACATATACAAAAATTAACATTATTTTTAAAGGAAATCCCCAGTGTAATAGTCTCTAGAGGCTACATAATGAATGCAATCACTGTTTCCCAGCTACAATTATAGCATAAAGCACAGAGCCATATGGGCTTGGATAGGAATGAAGGAGAAGGTTGAAAACACAATATAGAGGACCACTGAGGTAGTGTTACTTATCCTGCTAGAAAGAAATGTTAGTTACCACTAAGAATTTTTGCTCTACTAGACTTTTTAGTAAGCACTGTGCCATCATTTCATCTCTTAAAAATGATTACCCAGTTGTTATTATTTTCTTTGTTTTCCAGACAATGAAGCTAACTTAGAGATCAGGTGATACTTTCGGTGTTTTGCAGGTAAGTGCCACAGCAGGGATCGACTCCCAGCATGAGTGGATTGCTCAGAATGAACTGGCTATGCTGGTTCAGTCCAGTGCTTCCTGAGTAGAATACTAAAGGACAAGTGAGTAGGAAATTAGACAAAATGATGTCACACCAAGTAGGTCATTGCTGCAGACCCTGACTTTTATGGAATATTCAAGGGAGATAAGGGTGAAGGGAAGAAATGTGTTCAGGGAAAACGAATCATTTTCCTACTTCAAGAGGCCCGGACTATCACACATATACAACTACTGGTTTTTGTTTGTTTGTTTGTTTGTTTTGTTTTGTTTTGCTTTTCCATTTATGTATTTGTACAGGGTCTCACTATGCAACTCGGACTCATAGTGATCCTCCTGTTTTCAGCCTCCTAAATGCTGGGATTACAGGCATGCACCACCATACCTGGACTCCACCACCGGCTTAGCATGCCCCAGCGTTGGGACTGGGGATCGATTCCTGGTCCCTGTGCTTCCCAAAGTAGGTGCTTACTCTGATGAGCTATCTCACTGGACTCCCACACCTACTGATTTAGTGTTGAAGAAAATGATTTGGAGGAACATGACATGATAGAAGCACAGCAGAAGTCAGGGCAGTACACAGTCCTCTTGCCTGGTTCTACTTCAAAATAATCTCAAAACTGGAAAGGACCAGGGTGATAGCTAACTCGAATAAACACTTACCTGGCAAGTACAAGGTCCTGAGTTCAATCCCTGAGTCCTGAAAAAAAAAAGGTCCTGCGTTTCAATCCCTGAGTATTGAAAAAAAAAAAAAAAAAGATGAGAGCACAGTCGCTCTTATAATATTTCAGGGCCAGCCAAATAGCTCAGAGGGTTGAAGCACCTGAAAGCAGGCCCCAGGCCTGCCATGCCTGCCCTAACCCTGGAGCACAGTGAGATGGCAATTGAGACGGTGTGGTGGCACATGCCTATAATCCCAGCTCTTGGGAGGCTGTAAACAGGCGGATCACTACAAGTCTGATCTAGTAGTGAGATCCTGAATACCCTGTAGAATCTTTCCTAAAATACACACATACACACACACACAGAAAAAAAAAACCAAAAAACAACAACTGGAGAAGCAGGGTTTCACCCATGACCACACCTTCAAAAATATGTGCATAATTCCATCACCAAAATGTATATCAGTTGATGCCTAGGGTAGAGTACACAGCTACCAAGTGTCCATGTATATATTTGCCTGTGAATATAGCAACTGAAAGGCAATTAATACCAATTTAAAAGACTTTTGTTTAGTTCTGAGTTTATATTTGCTTTCTACTTTATTTATTTAGTTACCTAAAGGTGCTGGGGAATGAACCCAGAGCCTGTCACATGTGAGCCAGTCACCCTACCACTGAAGTATACTCCACCTCTTACCTAGTGTTTTAAAATTAAAAATAGAAACTTCATATATTTTATAATTTGCCCACATTAAAATAATTAGCATTATTTTCATTCATGAGCCTAGCAAAGACTTTGATGCTAAGCAGAATTTGCCCCTACTATTCATAGTAGTCATTTGATCATGATATCTTTTATTGCTTTCTCATTATTGTTTATTTAGCATCAAGATGTTTTGCAGGAGAAATACTGGAAGCATTCACAGATTAAGAGATTTGTCAAATGAACCCAAATTCCCACTCAGCTTCTCTTGTGTAGCCAGGGCTTTGAACTGTTTCCATGTCCTCAGGAACATTTGGCAGTGGAGGAAGATGGAGGGAGTTCTGAGAGAAGGTTCATGTATTGCTTCGCATGGGGCCAGCTGAGAATAACACCCAAGGAGTAGATACCAAGTTGGCAACAGTAACAAGCATTATGTAAAGCACATTATAAAGTCGAATTTTCTTTTTTACATTCATTTCCGTTTCTATTTAATGGATCTTTAGCTAACCCCTTTTATTTAAGCCATAAAAAAAATTTAAAGGGAAAAACTAGAATCTGTACTTGGGTCAAGACTGTGTTGATGGGAAGCCAACAATGATGGGATGGGATTAATCATTAAACAGTGTTAAAAGAAGTTGAACCTCAGGCATGAGAGTGTGTTCTCTGGGCTTCAGCCACTCTCCTTAGGAGGACAGCGTCTCTTAAGTATGAAAGTATTTGAATAGTGTTTCATTATGAGAAACAGCTGTAGGAGCCTGTTGTCTCGCTTTTGTATGCCCAATGAAGCAGGAAAAATAGAACTAAGAACTATGTAGTCTTAGGGAAGCGAGGATTTCCTTAGGCGGAAATAAAGCAAAAGGCCTGGCACTCTCTTCCCTGGCTTAAGGAAAAGAGGTCTGGTAGTTCTCTGTTCCTCCTAGCAGTAACATGACAACTGAATTTAAAACATTCTTCAAGAGGAAGTCTCTGCGTATGGATGATTTTTGCAGTGTTCATTTGCAGTATTCTATGTGAGAAAAGCAATAGAAAACTTGAGTATATTCAACCTAAAATCAACCGATCACCGTTATTCTTACCAATAGCGGAAACAGTGACTGGCTTGCGTAGTTTATCCCAGCTTATCGGCAGCTTCACTTCAATTCATGTTTGAGGAATCTGGATTCCATTAGTATTTGATTATCCTACCACCAGTCTGGTGCTCATCTCTGCATCTCTGACCTGACTATAAATTATTTCATACCTGAGTCATTAAATTAAGCTTGAATATGAGACAGAAAAAAATCTAAACAAACCTTTGTATGAATGAATAATGGAAATATTTTATTTGTTAAAGGATCATTGATCTATACTGAAAGAAATACAAATCCTGCCTATAAGCTATCGTGTATTGCCATTTTTTAAAAGTCTGTGAGACTCGCTGCATTCACAAACTATTAATAATATCCCCTGGGGCTGGTGAGATGGCTCAGTGGTCTAAGGCACCTACTTAGAACAAGCTCAGCAAAGCAAATGGACCACGGTTCAATCCCCCAGCATCACATGCCAGTCAGCCCTGCCCCCAGGTGGGCTGAGCGGGCCACACACACACACACACACACACACACATAAATAAATAAAATAAATAAATTTAAAAAAAAAATAATATCCCCAAATTCAAGAAAGCCTTGCAACTTTCTGCCCTATGGCCACATTTCCAAGCCTGACATTCTGCATTGGTAAATATTTTAATGAAAGAGAACTCATATTTATAAGATAAAATTACAGCATTTGTTTTTCTAGCAGAATTTAATACAGATTATTGAATTAGAAAAATTAGTACATTTTATTTTAAATGGTTCTATATCCAAATCCTAAATATTTAAATAATATTATATATATATATATATATATATATATATATATAGNTTTGGCAGAACCAGGGCTTGAACTCAGGCCCTTGCGCTTGTCAGGGAAGGGCTTATTCTACTGAGCAATGTCCCCTACCCCTTGATCTAAATTTTAAGCAAATATGAAAAACTCAGACTTGATCTTAGTGGCTGCTACTTATATGAAGACAATAATGAAATTACTTTTTGTCAATTTCTCCTTTAGTATTGTAGGATTTCAATTTGTTTAATATGAGAAAAATGAGAAACTCCATAAAATTTAGTTTGGTTAGCAAAAGTTTTGTTCGAAGAAATAAAAAAAAAATTTCCTTTATTCCTGGTAGTTAAGTTTAGATTTAAAAAAAATCTTTTAGTAACACAGTCCAATAACACATTTGAAAAAATATTTGATTCATTGATTTCCACTTACGTATTCATTCCTAAATTTAGATACTTGCTTTCAGCAGGCAATCTAGGATCTAATCCTTTATTTTGATCCTCGGTTGTAGGTGAATAGCTTAGAATTAAATTGCTTATGCCAGCTGACCAAAAAATTTATCTTTGACTTAACAATCTGGTCTTCAATTGCATGTTAACAATGTTAAAGTTTGATTAAAACACTGAAGAATTTGTAAAGGTGGTCTCCTCCTTAGGAGAGCAATAGCACATAAAAGAGACATTTGCATGCTCATGTTTATTGCAGGTCTGTTGAAAAGAGTGAAACACTGCAGACAATCTATGTGTCCATCTGTGAATGCATGAAGCAATGGGATTTTATTCACAAGTAAAAATGGAAATCTTATTTTGTGACAAGGTGGACACAATTGGAGGTCACTGTGTTGACTGACTTAAGCCAGTCACAGAAAGTACCACAGGAACTTGATCATATATTGAATAAAAGAAAGCAGATCTAGGGAAGTTGGAAGGCGAATGTTGGGAACATAGTAAGAAGGGGTGCTGGAAAGGGTTTATCAAAGGGTCCTGAGTCTGGCAGGACTAAGAAATTGCGGTGTGTTATTGTGCAGGAGGGTGACTAGGAATAGCATACTGCATAAGCACTTAAAGAATACATCTGAGGAATACAACAAAGGATTTTGAAAGATTAATCTTGGGAGCAATTAGTAGTATTTGAGTGAATATACTTAACCTGATTTGTTTTTAAAGGACTGAGTATTGGATCCAGGGTCTTAACACAGGGCTAAAACCCCAGCCCAATTTTTTTCATAGCTTTAATTTTTTTTAAAAAAAGAAAATGAATTTATTTTGTTTTTCTAAAAGAAAATTTAGAAAATAAATATTAGAAACAATGTAGAATTTCAAAAAACAAGATGATGGGAATTCAACAATAGTTGTTACAATGCACATTGTTTTTTTCTTTTCTTTTTTTTTTTTTTACAGAACCGGGGATTGAACTCAGGCCCTTGCATTTGCAAGGGAAGTGCTTATTCCACTGAGCCATCTCCCCAGCCCCTTTACAGTGCACATTGTTATATTCAAGTTTGTTATTCAGATTACCAGATTTAAACCTGGAAAATTGGGCACGATATTTAATATTTAATTATTAACTGTTCCCCTTCAATTAACAAATAAAAATTAGAAGTACAATCACCCTAAATATCCTGTATGTATAGATATATATTATTTTCCCTTTTCTTCTTTCTTTCTTGTCTCCTTTCCTGCGTCCCAGGTGTTCAGCCATTTTGAGCAGTTTCTTTCTCATCCACAGTATCTATCTCATCTTTCAGATTTTACTTACTCTTCCAGGTTCTGACCAGGAGGAATAAATAAAACCAAACCTATTTTTAATTTTTTATTTTGAGATAAGTTCTCACAAAGACATTAAGTTGTCAGGGCTGGCTCTGACTTCAATATCACAGAACATTTATGTACATCAAAGTATTGTATGTCATCCTATGTAATTGTTAATGATTTTGTGTGTTCAAATATATTTGATTAAGGATAAAATAAGTGGGAAGGGACCCTTTCTTTTTTTAAAATAATTTCATTGAGAAACAAATAGCAATGAGACAGTTTCAAAAACTGATTAGTAGGACAGTTTC
>NDGM011195948.1:0-22157 GCA_002564305.1 Octomys mimax
GTGGAAAGTAAGTAGCGTTAGTCAATAAGCCCATCTTCTTTATGGCTTCATCTTGATCTGTGCTCTGCAGAGGGGCCAGCACCTGAGGGACAGTGACCTGGGTGCCTCTGTCCCCACAGCCTGATCCTTCACCATGTGCTCATTCCCTAGAGTGTACAGGTCCCTCAGGAGACACATTCTGAGTTGTGGTCAGGTGGGCTCTTGGCCTAAGGAAGAGGCTCGTGCAGGTGGCTTGCGCGGTGGCCTAACTTCAGTGACAAGATGCGTCCAGCATTCAAAGAACAGCCCCACCTTCTGGGATGACCCCACGTTAGAAGGTGGGTCATCTCTGTCCTAGATGGTCATCTAGAATGTCTCCAGATGTTCTATTCTTTAATATAATCCTTATTTAAGAGTCACGCGCCAGGGCTCTGATGAGCCTCCTCTGGGTCATCTCAGGAGAAATGTCAGTGTCACATTCTTCTCCCTTTCTCTTCACCCAAATGGCCAAATTAGCACTGGATTATTTGGACCAGGAGGATATTTTTAAGTCAATCTATCCCATGCCCTATGTTTGTTGCTGTCTGGTTTAGTTTGCCTGCTTTGTTTGTAGAGTAGCTCAGTGACAATCTCAAATACTACTAAGTAGGCGAGTCCAGTCTGGGGGTAGATAATTTGACCAATGAAAAAGAATGAAGTTCAAAACCATCTTTATCCTGAATGTTGTAGTGGAGCAAAGGTGGCATTTCATCCTGAAGGAAAAGACCGCGTTGGGAGCTCAGCCCCTTGAAAATTCTCTTTAATCTTTACCCAAAGAGAAATCTCTCCTGGGTTGCAATCAACATGCAAAAACTAAAGGACTGTACTTGTCAGCAAAGATACCTGGGCGAATCGCTACCTAATGTTGCCATAAACTCAGAGTAGATTTAATAAAACTTTTCTAATACCAAATATATCTTAAAACGTAAAAGTTGAACGCGAGGTTTGAGGAAAACTGACTGGCAGTAGGCAGGGATGACACCCATCGTGGGCCGAGTTCCTCAAATTCATTTGAAGATCAACAACCAAATAAAGAATGAGTGCAGAGAGGCGGAAAAAGAAAAATCCACGGGGAGATAGGCCATTGTCTCCCCAGATACCAAAGCTGTTGCACTGCCCCACAGCTCACACCAGAATGTTAAGGTTTGCAATCTTACAAGGCCCCCACGCAGCCACGGGCAACAGCCCAGACGTCCTGGGGAGGGACGAGCCCACCGGTTACCTGCGGCCTCTGTGGCACCCGCGTTTCTCCTCCACGCCTGCTGCTTGCCGTAGGGGAAGGACAGGTAGCGGACGTTCTTGGCGCCGGCCTGCGGGGATAGAGCGAGACCCAGTGAGAACTTCCGCGGGCCCAGACGGGCCAGAGGCCAGGCCATGCTGCAGGTCCTGACTGGCCAGCAAGCGGCTCTCAGGCTGGGCGGAAGAAGCAGGCGGCGCAGTCTGCCTCCTGTGCCAATGGGCTGCCCAGGCCTCCATGCCACCCCCAGCCTCGGAACCGAGCCCCGGACCCGCTCTGCAGGCACCCAGCCTCCCAGCAGAAGGCGCGGAAGACGCGCGTGTGTTGCGCGAGGTGCCGCATGGGCTAAGCCAGGTGCAGGCCTCAGGAGGTGCTGCCATGGGACAGCCCGAGGATGAGGACGCTGGCAGACAGGTCCGGTCTGCCGCACCGGCACCCGCACCTGCGGCCCCCAGGGCAGGCGGCGTCCCTCGCGAAGGCTCTCCCGCAGCGTGTTCTGCCGCCGGATCAGAATCTCCTTCGCCTGCTTCTCGCTGCTCTGGGGCTTGAGGTTGTACTTGTTGTAGGACAGGGTCTGCAGAGAGAGCAGGACAGGTTAGGACTCGCCCAGCGAACTTCTGGTCCCGGAGGTCACAGGACATCGGCTCCATGGGGGAGGGGTTGTGCGGACCTGCAGGAGCCGCGTGCAAGAGCTGATCTGCTGTGGAATACGCAGCACCCGTCTACTCCGCAGGCAGGAAGCCTGGAGGTCTCTGAGAGCACAATGGAGGCACTGGGTTCCCCCACCCCACCATCCTGGGGACAGGTCCCTCAGAGAGCACCCTGGATCCGCTTTGCCATTACACCTCAGGGCCTGCGGGAGAAGCCACTTGGCGTCACTTGCGGTGATCCTGAGGCTTGGCGTGTCCCAGATGTGCCCTGGCCGGTGGCAGAAGAGCACGGAGATGAGCACGCTGCTCCCCTCCTTCTCAAGCACATGGACATAGTCACCAAGGCCACTCCAGGAACTGCCCGCCAGGCTCTGACCTCTTCTTGGAAACTGAGCTAAATTCAGAAGAGTGTTTCTCATGCTCCATGCCTCCACGTTCAGAGCTTCCTCTCGGACTGTCCCTCACTATCCTCACCCTGTAGCTTCCACTGAGGACATGTGGAGGACAGAGCCTTCCAGCAAAGTGGCCAGACGCCCCACGGGTCTCAGTTTCAGAACAACTGTGGATTAGGAGGGGTGGGACTGCTGAGCCTCACCCTCAGGTACCAGAGTGGAAATAGAGGCTCCTGTTCTCTTCACGGGCTCCCCATGGTGGGCCCGCAGGATGACAGGAGGCCACTGTGCTCCAACTTGAGCAACGAGAAGGAAGAATCTGTAGCTTTTAGAAGAGAGCTCTGGAGGACTGGGGAGAAGCTAACGTACAGAGAAGAGAGGGGCTACCTGGGCCGCCTGAGCGCCTGTTTCGGGGAAGAGAAAACAGCAGCCCTACTTTCGACTGGATTGGGGTTGCCAGGTCTTGCCTCTGCTGCCCTAAACATGCCCTAAACTCATCCACTTGGGGAAAAGGCTAAGGGCTTGGAACTCCTGGCCCTGGCTGTCCCTGAGCTGCCTGCATTCTTCAGCCCAGGAAGCTCTTATCATGACATCTAATGCAGCGTGCAAGAGTCTTGCTGAAAGTTTCACTTGGAAAGCTTTGGAGCCCTGAAATTTACTCCGAGCAGGCTCTCAGCAACACTCAGCCCTGCGCTCACACGGCCCCTCGAGCCACCCTGAAAAGGAAGCCAGAAGTGACTTTCTGTGGATTATGTGAATCTGGGGACACAGAGAGAACACCAGGAAGATGGTCAGGAGAGCCGTGCTATTAGCTTGGGTTTATTTTGTGACCTTGAACAAGGTTGCTCCCCAGGCTTACTGACCCCAGCATTTTCCACTTAGGAAGAGCTTGCTGTAGATGATTTTTTAAAAAAAATTTTTTGATACAGGGTCTCACCCAGTCACAGCTCAGGCTCATAGTGATCCTCCTGTCTCAGTCTCCCCTGCACTGAGATTACAGACGTGTGCCACAATACCCAGTTTCTGTGGCCAGCTCAGCTCAGGGCCAGCATAGCATGAAGTACCAGGGATCGAACCTGGGTCATTGCATTTGCCAGACAGGCACTTAGACTGTTGAGCTATCTCTCTGGCCCTAAATGACTTTTAAAAATCCCACTAAGAAATGGTCTATGTGACACAGGCACCAGAGCAAAGGCTTTCCCACACTTATTATAATTCCATCCTAGAATCAGGACACACAAACTTAGGGGGGGAAAAAAAAAGACCTCCCACAACAGGTGGCATCAGCTCAAGTGCCATTTATGAAGGCTCCAGAAGGACTCATCCATTATCCTAAGAAATATTCTTGCATGCACCAAGATCTACTAAAGACTCCATGCTTATTTCCTAAACTGAAAACTAAAATGCCTCATGTGTCTCCTTTTATTCCAGCTTTAAGCATCACACTGTCAGTGTGTCAATTTTACAGCCCCTTATTAGACTGGTAATAGACTGGGGTGTGCCCTGGTGCCACTCTTTTTCTGTGGTGCTGTGGTGACCGTGACAGCTGGTCCCTCTTTGGAAGAGAGGAGACCTGGGGTTTCCAGAAGCCTCCAGGCCACAGGGCTGGGGCAGCCTGACCCCTAGAGATGGCAACTGGATTTGCATTTCCTTTCATGCCGCCAGTGCCAACTTTACAGCAGAAGCCTGACAAAGAACTTTCTGTCCTTCAAACCAAGCAGAGAAGGCTCGTTCAGGGAGAGGCTGATGGGAGCAAGAACAGGTTCTAGGAGGATCGGTCCCCAGGGCAGGCAGGGGACAGCGGACAGCGGCTTGTACGCACCCTTTGTCGCACTTGGTACAGGTTGTGTGTCAGGATGTCTCTCATGGACTCCACATCTTCAGGGGAAAGCCTCTTGGTCTCCTGTGTCCTCTGCGCCCTGGGAGCACAGTTGAAGGCAAGTTATCATCACTGTCCCCCTTGGGGAGAAGCTCCACAAAGCGCCCACGAGCCTCGCCCTGCAGTGAGCTCTACAATCCCATTCTTACAGCATTTTTCCTCCTGTGTTTACAAACTGACTTAAACGCCAGAGCAGGTATTGCTCCTTGGAGCCTCTCCATGCATAAGGCGGTGGCAGCCAAACAATCTTTGCCCTCCACTATGAATCTGGTGTGAACTGACAGGCTGACAAAATAAAATAAAACCCAGTGAGTAGAAAACACCACCATAAAATGGAATCCAAATGCTTTTCAATTAAACAGAAATAATATTCCTCAAAGGTCGGGTCCTTGCCAACTCTGCACCCAATCACATCACAGGCCAGTTCCCAGACCAATGCCGTACACGCACTGCATTGTGGGCAAAAGTGTTTTAAGCAAACTGCAAAGGCGTATGAGCACACGTGTCTTGGACTTACAACTTTGGAGGATCTTACTTTTTGCCAGGCAATGATTTAAGAAATTGGAATTGTCTTCCACAAAGAGAAAATTAAGTCATTTACAACAGGAAGGTTGGCCCAGCTCAGAGGCCCTCACACCAGGAACCCCCAACCCTGCACACCAGAAGCCCCCAAGGAGCTTCCAGCACTGTTCAGGCCCAGGTGAGCAATCAATGTACAATTGTCCCCAGAGATTCCTTAATCATGACGTTGCAGTGGGGCGAATTCCCATGTGACCAATGTATTTGATTACAATCTCGTGGTTGGGCTTTTAAAAACCCTTTTATTAGATGAGTAATGTGTGGTCATGGCAGAACAGAAGAAGAAAGAACTGAAGAGAATTAAGCCTTGCTTTTAATATTACCATAATGCTACAGCATGAATGTTTTCCCTTGTCTCTTGCTTGTTTCTTCCCGGCAGCCATTTGGAACGCCTGAGGGCTCTGGTGGTTTTGTACCTGCTTGATGTGTCCTCAGGATTGTTGATCACAGAGGTCAACAGTTATTAGTTTCAATACAGGTCACCCTTTAAGGATTTTACCCAAATGCTAGTAGAAGTACAGCTGTAAGTAGCTAGGGCATTTCAAAAGTAATACGCAGCTGGTCACAGACTGGAAGGCCATGGATGCTGGAGATCGCAGCACTCCGGGCTTCTACTTAGCAAAACCAACTGCACGCCGACTGAGGCTCTTTCTCCAAAATTACTGGAACCAGAGTTCCCTTGGTGGAGAGCTGTAAATGTCAGCTGTGTTGAGCTGCAGTCACCACCCTCGGCGATGAAAACATGGTTATCAGGGTTTTTCAACCTAATTGTGTGTGTGTGTGTGTGTGTGTGTGTGTCCTTCATGTACAATTCACGCTGACTTCCGTGCGCCCACACGCTCTCCCCAGCTGAGTACATTCCCTCTTTCTGGCAAGTGTTACTGCTAAGCAGAAACACCAGCTAGCCAAACAGTTCCATGTTCTGTTCATCAGAAAGCAAACAGCAAAATCACCAATAAAGGAAGTGGCTCTGTGAAACTTGATGGAGCAGTAGATCTAACTTGCACCTCTCCCAGGTTTGGAGTGGGCCACTCTTGGAAGGACTCATCTTCACTGAAGGCCACTAGGGCCACTGGCTGGCATGGGCAGACTGGTATCTGGAAGATGTCATGTCCTCCGAAGCCACACAGGGAGCCCCCAACACTTCTGCAGTGTCACAGTGGCCTGGCTCACCTGGGTGAGGGGGACCTGGAGTTTCACCCTGCCACTCTGTGAACACAGGCATCTCTAAATACCCCAATCATGAGTCTAATAAAGACACAGCCCTTGGAAAATTGACTTGGTAATGATGCCTGGTTCAACAGAGTCCAGTGATAAACCCGAAGACTCTTCCTCAGAGCACTCATTTATTACCCATAAAGGAAATCTCTGTGACCCTAACACAAAGTTCTGTGGTAAGGCCATGGATGCTAAAGCAAACTGGAACAATCAGAACCCAAATGTATTCGATATAAGATTCAGACATCTCATGACCACCTCTTCTTTCCTTTCTTTCTTTCTTCCTTCCTTCCTTCCTTCCTTCCATTCCTTGCTCCTTCTCTCCTTCCTCTATTCCTTCCTCCTGCCTTCCCTTTTTTGGTGACATGTTACACAAATGTGAAAGAAGCCTTTGAATTCAATGATGGAATCAAGGAGATGTTACATTCAGTATGCATTCCCAAAGATCAAATGTTACCCCTGGTTTATTGAGAAGACCACTTCTTCTTTGAATACCTCAGTGTGTAGTCCTGGGGAAAGGCACACACCAATGGCCCAAAGCCAGGCCTACCACAGCTCCGCTCCGGGCATGGCCACCTGTGTCCTTCTAGGGAGGTCCCTGAGATGCCTCACCTCTAAAATGAGTGAAGTGTGAGGACAAGGGTGGCCTGCCTCCTGGGACACAACATTCCATTATGGAAGGGAAATGGCATCTCAGAGTCCACGCAGGAATGTAGAAATGGGAACTTAAGAGGAATGATTGAAAGATATGGTTAATGTTTAGATTCGAAAACTTGTTATAGTCAAAAACTAAGAATAAAAGACAGGTGAGTTCAAAGCAGGGAGTGGTACTCTGAGGATGGAGGGCAATGTGTCTATAGCTGTAACTTTTTAAAAAAATTTAAACATTCATTGATCAAACATTCAAGGCAACTTAATAAAAGACTTTACAGTGTGCCCTCATCCACCAAGCTTACCATATTCTGGCTTTTCCCAGAGGCCAAATGACCAAGCAAAATGAATGTTTTGCATTGATTCAGGACATCGAGGCAGCCACAACAGGCAACCAGAGACACTCACCAGAGAGAACTCCAGAACTGCTGCAGCAAGCAGCGAGGACAAGTACTCAGTGTGCCGGAAGTCAGAGGGTGTGCTGTGCAGGGAAGCTGTGGGGATGCACCATTGTGTTCTAACACATTTTTTGCAATTTAAAAACCCACCATATTTGTATCAGATCCCATATATCTGTCAATGCATGGTCAACTAGGAACTCTTTTTTTTTTTTTTTTTTTTTTTGTGGAACTGAGCCATCTCCCTGGCCCCCAACAAAGTCTTTTTTTTTTTCTTTCTTCAGCACCTTGTGCTTGCTAGGCAAGCACTTATTCCACTGAGCTATCTCCCCAGCCCTAGAAACATTTTAAAACTAAAATGAAATTCTTGCATGCTTTTCTTCAAAAATGGCATGTGAACAATTTTTTAGGAGCTTTGCTATAAGATACATGGAGGGTGCATAGCTACAGTTTATTACACTGATAAATTGATAAATATTTTAGTATCTCTATTAAATTAATCAAAATTTTTAAAGCGATGCTATTCTTCATTTTGAGCAACTATCTTGATAATTTCGGTTACAACTCAGGAGTGAGATGAGCTATCTCTTATTTGAAATAAAAATTTACACTTTAGGCCTTCCACAGGGTGGTTTGGAAGCTCCAGTCGGTAATGCATGGAAAAGCCATAGCCTCCCTCACACCCACGTTTTCTGTGCCATCCCATAGACAGCCTCGTGGCAGTGATCGTCCAGGTGGCACAGAACTGGGAAAGCGAACTTTTGTACAATTATTTAAACTTCCAAAGAAGGAAGTATATGTGTATTTTGTTGCTACATTTCATCCAGAATAATAAGAAGCGAGCTAGGTACATGTTTCTTTTTCCTGTTATTGTTTGAAGGTTTGTTTTTTAAGAAATTAGCTGCTTTGATCTTAGGAAAGGAATTCCTTTATGCTTGATGTGCTACAGGTCTCTGATAAGATCAAATACACAGAATTTAAATACTAACCCTGTATTAAACATCAGCTTTAAAGAAACCTTCTCTCTCACCCAGTTAAATAAGTAGCTTAGGGTTTCCCCTATCAGAGGGGGAAACCCTTACCTTTAAGACTATTGCTAAGCACGGACCAGTTTCTGAAGAATAATTGCCTTCATGCAGGGGCTGGAGGAGGCTCCAAACAAAGCTGTTTTAATCATTGCTTTGAGGTCAGAAATTGGGGCAGTTAGTTGCAATCAACGCAACGTAACCCCAAGGTTCAGAATATGTTCCAGCACGTGAGGGACTGCCTAGCCCTGAGACCGCGCCTGCAGCCCACCTCTGAGGAGCTGCCCACTCCCCATTCCTCCTCCTTCCCCTCCTCCTCGCCTCCCCCCCTCCTCCTCCTCCCCACACTTGCCCCAATCTTCCCGATGTGAGCAGGTCACACAGCCACTCCAGGAGACCCTGTGAGCCATGGCCCTCGCACACTGGCGCAGCTCCCTATTTAAGGTCGCACGCTGTGTGACCTTTCCTCTAGCGCCATGACCCTACGAAGCATGCGTCCTCGAGGACAGGACCTATGCCTGCTCTCCGCGGCTCCCACTTGGCGTCTAGTGGGCAGGACAGGAGCTATGGTGCAAAGGGTAAGAGACACTCAGTCCCTAAATGAGATCTGAGGGCACTATTTTAGAAAATGCAAAAATAAATAAATAAATAAAAACAAATAAAATAAAACCTCTTTGTCAACGTTTTAAATGAAAACAAGAGCAGCAGTCCTGAGTTTTCCCCTGCTTGCACTACAGCTTGGGGCAACGTTGCCAACAAATATTTCTTAAGGCTTTCCCATTTTAGTGCCGGAAGTCTCCTCAGAGTGGTGTAAGGGGCAGCACAACATTAACAAGCCAGGAAAACAGTCTCACAGAGGAGTGAGGCAGAAAGCCTTTTGCTTGTACTGAGCTACCCGCAAGGACGCAGGACACTAGGTCAGCCACTCTGCAGGTCCCAGGCTGGGCCAGGAGGAGAGGCGATGGCGCCCCTGATTCATTAACAGGGCCGGAGGAAGGTGCTGCCCGAGAAAGGACACTGGCGCGTGCACGGCAGTTCCGCTGCAGCCTATTTTTAGCACTTTCCTCGCTGGCTTTGCGAATGTGAGGACATGATTGAAGCTCGTGATCAAGTGTCTCTACCTGCTGCGGAGGCCAGAATGGCGGGGGCTGCTGTTTCTTTCCCTAAATATAGATGGTGATTAATTTTCCCAATTCACAAGCCATCCCTTAGGGGAAAAAACTGGGCATCTTCAGGAGGTAGACTAATTTTTGTGATATTAAAGGAGCTCTTGCTAAATGTCAGAGTTAAAACAGCTTTAAAACATTTCTAGCCAGCTTTGGGGCAACTGCTTAGCAGATGGTCCAAGAGACAGCCTGTTTCGGAGGAAATCATCCTGCGGCGATGGATTCGTGCGCGAGCGCCGCCTCCCCTCCCCTGCCTCCGCGTCAGCTCCCCACAGTCTTGTTTTCCACAGGAAGCCAGCAACTTCTTGCTCCCCTTCTACGCAGGCCTCACGCAGACGCAGGGCAAACCTGAGAAATGCATGTCGATCTTCACCTTCAGCACAAAGTTCGCTTCATTTGGCCCCCGACACGGGCCATGCGGCAGGCTACCGTAACTCACCCCATTATGGCTTGGGTGAGTGGCCTCCAAAGGTCCCCATGTAAGAACTGCAGCCCCAGGGTGGTGGTACTGGGAGTTCCTGTGGACCGTAGCTGGCGGGGCCCAGGGAGAGGCCATTAGGTCATTGGTGAAGTGCTCTGACTGTGGGACTCTTTGGTCCTTTCTATCCCTGCTTCCTGGGTAGAGCTGTGAGCACACACCGGTATCTGCCCCTGACACTCTGCTGTCCTTGCCGCAGGCCCAGCACACTGGGCCCCTGGAACCTCCAGAGCTACGAGCTACAGTAAAATTTTTGTCATGGCCGACTGTTTGCAGTCTTTGTTAGAGCAGCAGGAAGCGAGCAGGTGCTCGTGTTGCTTCCTCGTGCACATTGGAACTGCCTGTAACAGGGCCAGGAGGAGGCTCCCCTTGGCATTCTGACCCTGAGCGTCCAGACCAAGAGCGTCGGAGACTTACTGCTGCAGTGCAGAGAATGCTGCCGGGCTCAGGATCCCGGTCTCCACCATCTCAATAGCTTGTTTCATTTCCAGCTTCTTGTATAGAGAAACGATGCTTGATTTGGGGAGGTTCTTTCGGATTAAGATTTTCCGTAAGTACTTATGATCAAACTTCTTAAACCTAAAAATAAAAAGCAACGTTTTGGAAATCTTTCATCTCTGTATATTGTCTGTAAGTTCGCATTTTTTTCTTAAAATCACTATTTAACTTTATTCTGAAAAATATCAAGACAGAGCCTTGAATAATTAGCATTTGAACACTTTCTTTTTAAAAATCACAGTATTTATGCATTTTTTAAGTAAAGAAAGAACAGCCCACTGGCCTGAACACATTGAAAATCAGCTAAACAAAAAGAAAGGGACAAGCTGCAATCAGGGCAAGAAATACATGTAAGTGGGGAGCCACAGAGGCCCAGCCCAGTTCAGGCCCCACGGCAAGGGAAGAAATGAGGGACCCGGCTTCTGACTGAACGTTCTGCTAATCACCACAGCACCGCAGCTGCGCCCACAGCGATCAGCCTATTCAACTAGAACCCAGGAAGTTCAAATGGCCCGAGGGTTGCAGTAGTTTTTCTCCATTTAAATCCTGCAGCTCATTTTAAATCCTGCCAATTAAGAGGGAGGGGAAAAAAACACCACATTTGTCCCCAGAGTCTGAAAGAGAGAGACTTCAATAGGCCAGACCCTGGTGGCCGTGATTACTGGCATGACCCCCTGGCTGACAGTCAGGCTGAGCTGCAAAGTGCATGTGGTGGGAGTCGGCCATGTGTTTAGGGCTGGAATTGTCAACATTCCAATCATTACTTCACACTCAGAGAGCAGTTTGTCTGCTCCTTCGTGTTCCTGAGGAGAGTATAACTTCCTGGGCTGCTGGCTGCTGGCTTAGCAGCTGACGTCTGGTCTCCTAGTCCCTAAGGCAGGCAGACTGCATGAGGCAAGGCCACCGGGGGAGGAGGGCAGGCCGGCCTCCTGAGCCCAGCCATCGGCTCGGCCTGGACTCACTTGCTCGAGCTCCAGCGGGGCCCCTTGACCTTCTGGTTTGTGGCCCTTTCCTGCACCGGTGCCTGCCTGAACCTCAGCCCACAGTCACCAGCTCCTGTACCTTGCACGCTGGCTGACACGGCTCTTGCTGGCCCCTCTTGGACCTCACTCTGCTCCACTCTGGTGGCCGCCACCGCTCCTCCGGGCGGCTGGTGCATCTCTGGATGCACTAGGGCAGCCCACCCCGCTACTTGTGCCGTCCTTCCGGCTGCCTCCCTGGCTGCTTCATTCTGTGTCCTCTGCCCTCCTTTTCCAGGCCAGCCCCCCAGGAGCTGGAGTGTCTCTGAACCCTGTCTTCAGCCTCTTCCCTCGCACTCCCTTAGGATGACCTCGAGCACGGGCTTGGGCTCCCACAGCGCCTCAGCACCTTACAGCCGCTTCAGTCTTCCTCCTTGATACTAAGCCTGGCAGAGGAACCAGTTCAGAAATGTGAGCCATGGCGGAAAAGAGGGATTTTTGTCACTTTAAAGTATCCTGACCTAGACAGCACCCTTAAAGGCCTTCCCTGGTAACGGAGAGATCCTGCCTGGGATCCCCAACATGTCACCAGACCCGCTTGCAGCTCAGGAAGCCAGCTTTTTGCACTGTTAAGCTGTTCTTACCATGGGGAACCCTGTCCCTCCTTTAAATGTCACTGTGGCTTCTTTATTACCCCTCCACACAGGGCACTGGTTCTCTCCCAGGGAACCTAAACCCAGAGCCAGCCTGTTCCACAGGCAACACTCATTGCCAGGGCAGCAGCATGTAGGGTGCCTGCTGCTTCTTGGGTGGCATGACCCCCTGTGGTCCCCCTGGAAAGTTCCTTATGACACAAGTACCCTCGGTTAGGTCTCGCAGCCCCCAGCTCCTTACTTGTCTCTCACTTGGTAGTGACTCCATTGCCCGCACACATCTTCCATACCAGCCTTTAAGTGGTCCATGAGCTGCCGAGAAAGCAGAAGGGGGAATCGCTAGCGAAGGGAGAGCTCGGGAGTTCACACCGCGCCTCACAAACAAGGGAGGCGCAGCGTCACGCTGCAAGTCTTCTTTCAGTCTGCTCTGCAGCTGAAACACACCCTGCCTTCATGATAACACAACTTAGGTTCACGGCTTGTGTCTACATGGCCCCCTAAAGCCTCCTGCAGGCATGCCGTGGGCTTCTAGAGTGTGTGACTGACCCACAGCTGGGCTCACGGGTGTGAGTGATGCACGCCCCCAGGGGTGGGCAGCCTGTATAGGGAGGGAGAGAGGCCCGCTTGTGCGCCTCCTCTTTTGCTCCTGTTGCATTTGCTGTTCTTCGCTGCCGTGAAGTGCTGCATGCGCCACTGTGCCTTGGGCCAGCCGATATGGACCGAAACCTCCACAACTGGGAGCGAAAGGAACCTTTCCTTCCTTAATTTGGGTATTGGGTATTTTGTCTCCGCAACAAGAGAAAAGTAACTGAGACAGTGACAAGAAAATCTGGAGCTATGCTGCCTCTTGTGACCACATGGCGCGTTCCATGGAAGCAGCCACTACAGCCTTGCTTTGAACATTGCTTTTCTAGAATTAGGGCATCGGCAAAGTGCCTCAAGGGTGGCTGTGGGACCTGTTAGCTCCTTTCTGTCCCTTTGATAACACTTTTCTAGAAACACCTCTTTTCTGAAGAAATAGGGATCCAAATTCTAATAATTATTTATTGCTAAAAAAAGAACTCACAAGCACCTAATTATACAGTTTCTCAAAATAGGACTTTTCCAATAATCTACTATAATAATAAAAATTTAAGAAGAAAACTTATCAGTATTACCAATTTTAATATTTACCTATTTATTTACATTTCAACACATAAGCTAATAATGCTATATTTGTTTTATATAGAATTGTTTACAAAAATTAGGGGGAAAGACAATCTTAAAACAATTACAAATTTGTCCCTATACCATTCACGTTAAAAATCAATAAAATTGTTACTGGCTTCTGAATTCTTTTGAAAATAGATTAAATACTGAACTATTTTTCCAATATTCAATTGCTCTACTGATTTCTATAAATAATCATACCTATTTTGAGAAAAAAAATTGAGGAAGGTGTGAACTATCCAAATTCTATAGGCTTAGGTTTATGAATGATATTTGAAAGTAAAGAATCCAAGAAGATAAAAATAGAGGAAAAAATCTAAAATTCAATTAGAGTGTTACATTTTAAAATATTCTCTCCCTGTGCTAATCTGTTAAATATTTCAAATGACTTTAACAATTTCTGGGTTGGATTTCTTGAAATTTATTACCTCAAATGATTTTGCTATGCAACTTGGGGCTGATTTAGGTAAATGTCACACATTTCTCCAGTATTTGACTTATGTAACTTCAAGGACAGAAGAAGCCTAAACTACCGTGTGAGCCAGTCATCCAATCATGACTTTCCTGAGCTGGAATTAGGTCAAGTGTCCCCACTCACTGCTTGGGCACTTCCATTGCCCCTTTGGGAGTGCCAATCAGGAAACAATGATCAGAATGCTATTTCATAAATGAGTTGAACTCACTCAACCCATCTGTCCATCTTCCCATCCATCCATCCATCCATCCACCCATCTAGCGACCTATTCATCTATTTGTCACCTATCATTTCTATTTATCATCTATCTATCTCATCTATCTATCTTTTCCCCACCTTCCACATTTTGATATCTGGAAGCCATCTGTTCAAACTGTGTTGAGCGCTAACATGTAGGTATAGCATATAGGGTAAGGGAGAGAACTTGGGGGCAGCAGAGACCACCAGGCTTGTGTAAAGGCAACATGATGAACAATTCATCATGCTGGATGTAGGGAGAAAGTGCAAAAGCCTTCTGTAGGGAACAAAAAGAAGTCCACCCCTTTGACAGGGATGGCAAGAAGGCAAGGGACTTTAGGCTGGAAGATTGTAATGAACATCTGCAGTCAAAGTTCTCCGCTTATCTTGCACCTTGGTGGGCAAAGACTTTGACGTGTCCTCTATGAATTCTGGGTGGCCCCACATGTCCAAGATGTCCTGGGACCTACAAAATTCCTTGTTCTGTCTTATCTCCTTTGTGACATCCTGTGCTTGCCCATGACAGCTTCATTGCTAATCTCCCTGCTGAAAGTAGCACCTCTGCTGGCAAATGGGTTGGGGGCTGGGGAGTCGGGTCCACTTGGGGCCTTACATTAGGGTCCATGTTCAGCTTCATATTCACCTTTCCCAAAGTGGCAAAGATAATTCTACCAAAAACTGCAAGGCCAGATTTATAGAAATTATCACAGTCTTACTCTTTCTCTATGAAGAGTTCTGGAAAAGCAAAGGACTCGAGATTCCTGTAAAACAACAAGTTTAAAATCAAGCAGAACACCTTCAACTTAGTCACCCCAGGAATCTGTTGAGGTATAATCTTGACTTGGAAGGTCTTCATTGTTCTATCAATCACAAGATGCTGCTGCGGATGCATTTTGCAGATATAAATAGATCCCATCCTCAGATGCCTTTAAGTAAGGGAGATCATCCTAAATAATCCTAGTGGCCTGGTTTGATCAGTCGAAAGTCCTGGACAGAAAGGAAACTTCTCAAATGAGAAATTCTACTAGGAGACAACAGCTCCAGTCAGGGCCAGAAGTCCTGCCTGCCACCCTGCTATCTGTCCTAGGACTGGGTTTGCTAGCCAGCTCTGAGAAGAGCAGGAGCCAATTCAGCTCACAGATCTCTTCAGATCTCCCACTGGTTCTACTCCCCTGTGGAATACTGATGGAAACACCACCATCTTGCATAAAAGGAAGAGTGGAAAAGAACATAGTGAAAGAAGGGTGACGGACCCCAAAATTCTACAGGTGAGAAGTCATCTGAGGAAGCTACTCCACAGAGGCATGTTACCTTTCATAAAAAGGGAATGTGGCCCAAGGATAGTGTGCAGGATCCAGGGAAAGAAAGAAAACAAGGATCACAAAGGATGGGGATATTTCCAGACCTAAAACAAGACAGTTTCATTGCCTAGGGATTTTGCAGATTTCTCAGGATCCACAATTCTTTTTTTCTTTCCATAGCCCCATCTTTAAAGAGAATACCAACACCTGCTTCCTGATGGCTTCCCAGCATTAGCAGAGAGCAGGAAACTTGTTCCTTGTGTGTCACAAGCTCACGAATGAGGAGGAACTGGGCCTCTCGGGATGGGTTCACCTGGAACCTCACCCAGAGCTGACTCAGATATTTGAGATGGTGTGATTTAGGACTTTTGAGATGAAGAAGTTTAAATAAGATATGGGCTTGGAGTTGATGCTATAATGTGTTGAGATTTCCAAGATACAGGGGTAGAGGACTGTGAAACAGATACAAAGTTTTAAGGGACAGAGGGAAGGCTGCATGTACAGAATAACGGCCTCCCAAAGTTGTTTGCAACTTAACCCTTGAGAACTGTGGATGTGTTCACTTGCATGCAAAGGAGGGTTTGGGTAGTCCATGGGTACAAGGTAGCTAATCAATTGACCTTACAGTGAAAAGAACATCACATGAACTCTCCAGGTGGCCGCAGCACAATCTCCAAGAAGGAAGCAGAAGAACCATTGTCGGAGTGACACAGAATGACTGCGACCTGACCAGCCACCACTTGCTTTGGAGGAGGAAGTGGGCACCACCAAGGAGTGCAGGAAGCCTCTAGAAGCTGGAAGATGCTAGGAAACAGATTTTCCCCCGCAGGATCCAGAGAGGAGCACAGCCCCCCAGCCCCCAGCTGCAGCACCTCTCAGACCTCGACCTTCACAACTACAGGATCGTAGGACGAGGCATTTGAAGCCAATAAGGCAAGCGGATTCCCTACTGCACCACAGGAAGCTAGAAAAGGGCTGTCAGTGGAGCAGGAGAGGAGCAAAGCCACAGGCTCAGAGACACGGCGAGCCTGGTCCAGGTTCCAGGTCACTGCCCTAGGTGACAAATGGAGTCATCATACCAACCCATCCACTACAGTTTTGATAGTGATGACTTACTCGGATATGGAGCTCTTCATTGATAGACTCCTTTTTATTGGTCTTCCTGACATCCAGGTACCTGACCAGAGGGCCGATTGTGATTCCCTAGATCGGAGACAGCAGAGGTTGGTTGAGACAAAGATTGTCACCACAGGAAACATATCTGTTATCCAGGATATCAAAATGTCAAATTTGTATGTGTTTCTTTTTAGTTTCTATTGGATAAATGCACAAACGTTTACTTTAGTTATCAATTTTTTTTTGGGGGGGGATGGTATACTAGAAATTCAATTCAGGATCTTGCACTTGCCAGGCNTGGGGGGGGGGATGGTATACTAGAAATTCAATTCAGGATCTTGCACTTGCCAGGCAGATGCTTGTACCACTGAGCTATCTCCCCAGCTCACATGAATTTTATAATAAAAATACCTATAACTGTCTTTTTTAATATGAAATCTTGATTTCATCTCTTAGGTTAAACTTTTCTTAGTTCACTAAGTGCTAAGTCCAGCCCAAACAAACACTGCACCACCAGATACTGGTTAGAATCTCATTCTCAGAGCTAGACAGTAAAGTAGCTATCATTATCTGTAACTCAACACTATTTTAGGGGCCAGGGAGATGGCTCAGTAGAATAAGTGCTTGCCTGGTAAGCACAAGGGCCTAAGTTCAATCCCCACTTCCACAAAATAATAATAATAATAATTTTTTAATCAATGTATTGCATTGGTTAAGAGGCCAAGAATTTTAGAAGTCAAAGGCTGAACATGAACATAACTATAAATATCCAGGAATTTATTTTGAATAATGAACAGAGATCTAAAAAAAAATTTTTTTTTTTTTTTTGTATTTTAGGGAAAGGTCTACAGGCCATTCAGGGTTTCACTACTAGATCAAACTCGTAGCGATTCTCCTGTTTACAGCCTCCCAAGAGCTGGGATTACAGGTGCCCAGTACCACACCCAGTCTCCCCGGAGGCAGGGCCGGCATGGCTGGCCAGGGATCAAACCCCTGGCCCCTGAGTCTACCTAAGCAGGCACTTTAACCCGCTGAGCTACCTGGCCAGCCCAATCCACTCATTTCAAATGGGAAAGAAAGCACCAACCTGAATGAACACAGTGAAATAGATCACTACTAGAGTGGCGGTAACGAACAGTTTCTTCCTGGGAAAAAGAGACAGAGGGAGCAGAAAGGCAAGCGAGAAGCTCCCGGCTCCCCGGACGCCACTGTAGAAAATGATGCACTGATCCTTGAAGGAGAAGGGGAATGTCCGGAACTGGTTACTGACGTAGAAGAGGGCAAACACGCCTGCAAGAGGAGACAGCGTTAGCGCAGGGCCTCGGCCCCACAGGCGGGCTGCAGCCCTGGCAGCAGAGTCATGCCCGCCGGACCCTCCTGCTTTAGCACTCCCACTGCCTGCAGCGTAGCTCCGGGCTCCGGGCTGGCCACAGCTGCACCACTGTCCCGCCTCCATCCGAAGGCTCTGGCGGCCGCCCAGGGCACAGCTGTGTGCGCGCATGTGCGGAAGGCATGTCGGTCTTCCTATTTTTATGCAAGGTTCGTGTTCTTTATATTCTCAGCCTATCTTCACAATGTTTGTCTTGCCATTCAAAACTAGTTAAAGCAGGGATATCTGGGAGACCAAAATGTTCTGACCTCATCCCCTCATTTGGTTCACAAAACAGATCTGTGATTTTCTTTTTCTCTTTGGGATGGATCATAGAACCCAGGGCTTGCCTGTAAACTGAACTACAGCTACAGCCCCTTTTTGGTTTTTGCACTGAAACAGGATCTTGCTATGTAGCCTTAAATTTGCAATCCTCCTGCCTCGGCCTCCCAGCGCAATGGAAGTACAGTGTGCACCACTGCACCCAGCTGTGGGCCGCCCCTTACACTCAGGAGCTTGCTCAACAATGGGGCGAGGGCCCGGGAGGCTTCTCATCTTATCTCAGTGAGTGTCTGCAGAGCAGGGGCTTTCTCCAGCGCAGCCCTGCCCTCCACTAGGCCTCCAGGACCTGAGGAAGAGCTGTGCCCCCCATGCTGTGGGACTGCCTATCCTCCCATCACCATCAAAGTGAAGACAGGCACGTCTGCGGTGCAAATGGCAACAGAATTTAAACACAATTTAAACTTTTGCAATACAGTTTGTCCATCCTGGTTTTTCTACCTGCCAGGCATTCAAGCTAGGGCGAGGTTATTAATCATTGACCCATATGCCTCGCCTGCTTATCGGCGACCGCAGTATCGCAGCTACCGTTGGACCTCTGAAGGTCGCCACAGCACCCACAGTACATACCGGATCTCATGAAGCCCGACTGCCATGTGGAAATGGTGTGGGGTTCACACTGAGCCTGCACACACCTTCCTGGGTACGTGCAACCATCTCTCTATCACTCGTGATGCTTACTACAAAGTCAGTGCCATCTAAGGAGCTGTCACTCTGTATTTTGTAGGAAAAAATGACAGGGAAAGGTCCGCTTGTGTTCAGCACAGGTGCAATTTTCTTTCTAATATTTTTGGCCTGTACTTGGTTGAATCCTCAAATACAGACCTTCAGGTAGAGAGGAACAGGTGGATGCACTTCATAAAGTGGATGAAAGGACTTTTAAGAAATGAGTACCCATAAAACAAGGTCTCTTCTGCTCTAAGGCTTCCTAACTGATGTTATAAACAGAATCTGGATCAAAAGTGACCTGCAGGCCACCACCAGCTCTGCCCACCACAGGATGAGGCCAGGCCCCTGGCTCTCTCAGTGGGACCCATTCATCCCCCCAACTCTAGGACCAGAGAGTAGGCTTCATGGTTACGGAGGGACAAAGCTCCAGTCCTGTCTTAATGGTGTCTCTTCTCGTCACTCTGTTTAATTCTCTTCATACTGACCCCCTTTCCTTCTAGATTTGTAGAATACAAGGGCTGACAGAGAGGTGAAACCCTCATGCAAATCCACATCTCAAGGTCAAGGAAGATGACTTTGAAGAGAAAAATGTCTGTCCAAGCTAGTTAGTAGTCATGCTAGGATTCTAGCTGATATTTTAAATGTATGTCCCAGTTTCCACAATTGTTTTTCCACCAGGAAGCCATTAGGCATACATATTCAGTTACTTTTGTGAATATTTTAATATTTCTGCATTTCTGTTTTTCTTTCTTAGATCCTAAGGGCCATCCTAAGTTAATTTACAAAATTTGTATGCCCAACATAAATTCCCAGCCATTTCTTCTAATTTCTCTTTGATAACTGGCTTGAAGATGTCAGTCAAAGTCACTGAAAATCCATAATGGCTTCTCATCAAAACACAACACAAACTAAGGTTTAGTGCTTTAGGATCTTTCTAGCTCCTGAAATGCAAGTGTACGAGAGAAATCATTTCCAAAAATGAGTTGTACTTTGAAGGGCTCAGGCCAGTGACGTTATAGCTATAGTTGCTCTAATTAGTTAATACTATAATTTTAAGACCATCTTGCGGGTCCTGTGCCTGTTATCTACCACCCACATGCACTCCACCTTTGAGTAGATGCATGACCTGGAGGATTGCGCTTCAACAGAACGTTTGTCCTACAGGGAGCACAGTTAGTGAGACCTCATTGGTCCTCTGATGGTGTCAGTGCCCACGGTTTCTCATCTGTATCTGACAGAAGAAGACACACACTGGCAAGCAGTGAGGAGGGAGGTATATGCCGATGGGATTATATTTAAATGTGTAGATGTGAAAGTTTCCTTTTCAATTAAAACAAAATACTCCAGTGCTCCTGCTCTGCTACAGGGAAGAAACTTATCACATAGCCGCTGACTCCTTTGACCTGACTGCAGGGTAAAGAGAAGATAGCCTTGGTATGACAGGGTTCCTGGACTCCACTATCAAGTAAAAGCAGTTCACGTCACCTCACTCCCGTTGTCTTCCCATTACAGAAGAGAAGAGAAATCTTACAGTTTATATGTAGGTGTTCCCCAAAGCCTCACACTCTAAGATGGGACTTTTGAAGGTGACTAGATTGTGGCAGCCCTATAGTTGACTGACTTGTTGAAAATCCAATCAGAAAAGGCAGATCCTTGGGGACATGGCCTTGAAGGGTTTCTCTCTCCCTCTAGCTCCTCCCCTTTTTCTCTACTTCCTGTCCACCATGCTGGAAGCAGCTTTTCCTCTTCCATTTTCCCCGTGGAGCTGTCTTAATTTAGAGCTCACCAGCCATGACTGAACCTCTGCAATCTATGCACCCAAGTGAGCACTCCTTCCTCTAACGTATGGGTGTCAGTCATTGTATCCCAGCAACAAGCAAATTGCCTAAGACAAGCACTGCGAAAAAAAAGCCCAGCTGCGCACAGGGTGTACAGGCCTGATGGTGCCTTACTGATGGCTCTCCAGATCTGGCAGAAGACCAGCGTGAAGCAAATGAAGGCCCAGTTCCACTCGTGGTTCTTCCCGATGGTGGACACGCCCATGAAGATGAAGATGAGCGTCTCGCTGACGCTGCTCAACATCTTCATGAAGTACTTGATGGTAGTGTAGGAGGTCTGGGACACGTTTTCTTCCACATACTTTTTCATGGTCACTGCACAGGCTGTGATCCTAGAAATGAGCAGAGTCTCAGAGCGAAGCAGCTGCTCCTCAGAATGCCCTCCACATTGCTAAACCTGACACACAAAGTCTGTCTTTATCCAGAAGGAAAGTCTCTCTTCTGGCTGTGGACTTTCCAGAGACTTTCAGTCTTCCTCCTCCTCTCTCCTAGCAGTCTCTACAAGAAAAAGGGAGCATGAGGGAAGGTGTGTGCAATGCGGCCACCTCCAGCAAGATGGCAGGGAAGTTCTTGAAGACAACCAGAAACTTCTCTACCTTCCTCCTCTTCCACAGTTCTGTTGAACCAAAATCTTACTCTACCTTTACTCTTTTTTTTATTAATTTTATTGAGTCTGCCTTTACTGTTGCTTAAATCAAAATGAACCCTCCTTGGTCACAATTCAGCAAAGCCCTGATTTTCTGCAACCACATAACACTTCTTGCAACTACTGTGTAACACATTTTTCATTCTGAATGTTTCAGGGCTAGAACCACTTAGCAAGTACAGAGAAAGAACTTTAGCTTGTCTTGGTATTTTAAGGTGCAAAAATAATGGAGATCTAGTGGTACATGCACTATTATATTTAATTGTCATAGCCATTCCTAGCCATTCCTGTGATTCCTAGGTATCACAGTTAACTATTTCTGCCTGAATGTCTGAATATGGAGACAATATCATTGAGAAAACAATGTGACTACATATTAGCCAAACTGAGAAACCTCATTCTAAGAAAAACATCTCAAGGTCACCAAGACACAACATAACACATCTCAAAAATATTTTCATTAGATTAAAGGACTCCTGGTTTCAACACTGATCCCATCTGCCTAGTGTCAATCCACCTTGCAGGATCATGGAACTGTGATGGTGGTTAGAGGGACGGCAGGAGGCCCAGGAAGGCACGCAAGCCTCTCTTCTGCATGAAAATCAGTTTTTCAAGAAACATAAACAAAACTATCCAGACAGTAGCTTCCCTAGCTTTTCTGAGCATTCTAAATTGGCATTATAATTGCTATACTCTCTGCAGGCAAATCACAGGAGAACAAGCACAAATGTTGGAGAGAATATTTGTTTGGCAAAGGACTCGAGTCTGACTTCACAAAAGCTAAAAATAAAACCCTTGGCCTTGGAACACCTCTGGTGGTCAGTGTTGGAAGCCAGGCATTCTACGCATACCTGGCTTACCTTCTAGGGTCCGGAGCATTCTTTATAGGGTGAGATGCTTGGACCGTACTCACGCTAGGATGCCGGAGAGATAGAGTGTTTCAGCAGCTAAGTAAGACAGGTAGCTGAACATGAAGACGATGAGCGGCTCAATCGCAGAGATGTTCTGAGTGAAACGGGTGATGAATGCAGAAATGAATCCAAAAATTATGCCAAAAAATACTCCCCCGCAGCCCACAACAATGAATCTGGCACATCCTGCCAAAATATCCACAGGCTCTATGTCTTCAAATTTATGCATCTTTGTGAAGGCAATTA
>NDGM011195949.1:0-29052 GCA_002564305.1 Octomys mimax
TAGCTTATTTCAGTTTGGTTTAGTTTGGCGGGGCTGGGCTGGGCTGGGCTGGACTGGGCTAGGCCGGGCTGGGATTGGATTGGATTCAATTGGATTGGTTTGGTTTTTCATTTTGAAGCACTTAGGTAGAACCCAGGTCCTCACACACACTAAGACAAATGCTGTACTACTGAGCTACACTCCTACCCCATTTTATTTTATTTTTTAAATTTACTATTTATTTATTTATTTTTGGTACTGGGGATTGAGCTCAGGACCTTGCGCTTGCCAGATAGGTGTTTATGCCACTGAGCTATCTCCTCGGCCCCCTACCTCCATTTTAAATTTTATTTTGAGATGAAGTTTCACCAACTTGCCCATGTATTAGCACTCCCAAATTGCAATTGCAATCCTCCTACCTCAGTCTTCTGAGTGTTACAGGGCTGTGTCTCCACACCCAGCTAGCTAGACATTCATTTTGAATCTTTCTTCCTATTGAAATGCTCTTTTGGAGCAGTGCCTTAGTTTTGGGTCCTCCGTTTCTTGTTTTCCTAGTGCCCTATTTGTAAGGAAATGTGCTTTTAAATCCAGAAGCAAGCCATTCTGGTTCTGCTGGAGGAAGCGTAGCGCCAAGTCGCTACCCAACTCCTTCCAGATGCAACTTCCGTCTTCCACACGGCTCTGGGTGTCCACCAGGCACCCACTGGGGGCACAGCTCCCCTTCCTTGGGCAGAAGACCACATGGGCCTGGCTGGAAGGTGCAGAACTGTCTGTGAGGCCTTTGTTTCTCCCCTTTTGGCAGATGATTATGCTTTTAAGCCAGGTACTTCGGATCCCTTGCTGTGTGGCCATGGAGCTGGTGCAGGGTGAGTATCCCATCTGTGCCTGGCATCCCTTCCTCCCTCTTATCCTCAGCATTTTCTGGGCAAAGACATGGTTACAGGTACTGAGAAAGTTGTATAAATGAATAAGCCAAGGTCTTGGCCATCCTAAGACTCACAGGAAGGGAATAGGAGGCAGCTTTTGTCCTCTAACAAATCTTGAAGTCACCAAAATCGCATAAGACAGCAACCATTTAAATGAATCAATATTTTGGTGCTTAATCCTGACTCTTGACAACTGGTCATTGGATGGCACTATCTGGCTCATTCCTGCCTCTGCAGAACATGCACAGAGCCACCGTGGATGGGCTGGCAGGCTTTGGGTGCTCTCTCCCTCTCGGCTTCTCCCTCCTAGTAGTCCATTGCCAGCCTGTTCTGTTGAGGAGTCAGGGTTCCAAGAGAAACAGTGGAGGCATGAACATTCTCCTGACTTCTAGGCTTAAAAGGGGGCAGTGTCATGCTTTTCCATTCTGCTACCAAGCAAGGCACAGGCCTGTACAGATGCAGTGGGTGGGGAAATGGACTTGCCCTCTCCACGGGTGGAGCTGCAGATCTCCTTGCAAAGGGACGTGGCCATTTTTGCAAATGATCTATCGCAGAAACACATGTATGTCAAATAGAATTGTATCAAATGCTTTATGTTTACTCACCGTGGCTAACTCCATCCTATGGGTTTCATTATTCTTACATAAGAGAAGAAGAAGAAAAACATGCAGAACACTGCAATTTTGAATTCTTACAGAGGTCAGGCACATAACAACAAATGAACAGAGCCGGCAGAGGGAACCATGGCAACTGAGAGTTCAAGCCCATCTAAGGGGGCAGCTGCTGCTCGGCCCAGCTTCTGTTGTCACGTGGAAATGAGCGACCACTGCTTCCAGCTCTTCCAACTTTAAAAGAAAGACCAGAAATTAAGACTTTTTATGTCAACTCTTGCAGATATGCACTTGGCTACCAGTTCCCCAAAATGTCTACACATTGTATTGACCAAACAAAATATATTTGCAGATTAAATTCAGTCTGCTGACTGCCAGCTTTTTTCTCTCCAGTACATATGCATAAAGATACTGCAATGCAGAGAATACGTTCTGTGCCAGATGCTCCTGAGGCTGAGTACCTCTGAGAGGGAACAGTGTGAAGTGAAGAAGGTTAGGGACAGCTTCCTGGAGCAGGGGTCAGGGTCAGAACTCAAGGGCAGATAGGATCCTCCAGCTGGGTGAGCAAGAGATGTTTGGATGGAGGCCATAACAAGTGGCAGAACAGAACGTGAGACTCAGCGAAGGCTTGAGGACCTCTCAGCTCTGCCTGCTGGTTTGCCTGTGGAGAAGGCATAGACAGAAAGGGTTGGGCCCACATTGCTCACATCAGACTGGCTAGGACCTGTGTGAGGCTCCCCCTCCATCAGCTCACTAGGAAAGGATCTCAGATAGAACTGAGGAGTAGCACAAACAGGAGAAGTTGATCAGGATCGAGCTTTTTGGCTACTTTCTTCCCAAATGCACTGGGAATGACTTGGAGAGAAGATTGTTCTGATGCCAGTTTTCTTTTTTTTCTGATGTTAATTTAACCAGGGACCCTTATAGTGTCCCCACCTTCCTCCAGAGAGGCAGGTCCTGGCCAACCACTAAAAGGGCACCAGATTGCAGGCTGGGCAGGTAGGGAGAAGGCAGCTCAGGAGAGCAGCAGAATGAGCCCTGTGGGGCCTTCTATGAATGCCAGACCTGAGCTTGTGCTGAGAACCCAAGCAAAGGCCCATGTGCCCTAGTGGCATTGTGGAAGGAAAGCCTAGGGTCCCAGTTGGTTCGCGTGTACTAGAAAACACCTGCTGATTCTCTGCATTCTCTCACATATGCAGTAAGATGAAATAATACCATGACTGTGTAAATGTTTAAAACATCTGTGGTAGCCAGGTGTGGTGGCTCACACTTGTAATCCCAGCACTCAGGAGACCAAGGCAGGAGGATCACAGAGTTCAGTGCCAGCCTGGACTACAAAGTGAGTACAGGGCCAACCTGAACTGCATGATGAAACCCTGTCTCCAAAAGATAACAATAAATAAATAAAACATCTGTTACAGTAAAAGACACATTGTCATTAATACCCTCATACCCCTTGCTTCTAACACACATTGTTCTTGCCACTTTTTGAAGCAGTTCTGGAAGTTCTCTTTCATGAGTGTCTTCTAACATGGTTTTGTGGCTCTCTCAGTGTCCTGAATTGGCTCAAACCATTCACCTTTCATGGTCATTTTGGGGAAGAGCCAGAAATCACGCAGTGCCAGACCCATTGAATAAGGTAGAAAAGAACATGCTGTAGCGTGTCTTGCAAACCTGCCTTTCCATTGGATGGCACTGGACAGCAGCATTGGCTCTATGTTCTGTCACATTTTATGGACACTCATGAAAGAGGACTTCTGGAACTGCTTCAGAAAGTGACAAGAATGATGGGAACGTGTGTTTGAAGTGAACGGGAGAATTTTGAGGGGGGATAAATAGCAATGTATATTTGACTGTGATAATCTTTTTGTATTAAATACTCATTAGATACCTTGACCAGCCTTTGTATGTCATTCCAGTACCTCCTTTTGGTAGCTAACAAGGCTAAGAGTAACAAAAGTTTTAATTTGTGCTTTATATGTAACATGTGTTATGTTGAGGGTACTTTGCAAGAGATTGCACCTTGGTCTCATTTAGTCCTTGGAGTTCTGACTGTTGACACATCGAGCAATTAGCTGTATGTGATGGCTAAGGTGGGACTTTATGGAAAATGCAGAACTGAGCTTGTACTCCAAGCTAATTAGGAAATCTACAGAGCACTGGTCAACTAGCTCCTTGGGGGAGCAAATAAAGACACCATCTTTGAATGTGTGTCTGCAGAGTAAGAGAGCCTGCAGTCAAAGTTGGATGTAGAATTGGAATTGATTGTCACTATTGATCAGCGCTCTACCAAACCTACTGTCCTGAAGCTGTGTGTTCAGATGAACATCAGGGATAAAGACTAGAGGCCGGTGTCGGGGAGGACTCATGGGAGTAAGGGAACCCTCAACTTCACACAAGGCCTTGTTGTTTCCTTGGACAGGGCATGGCCTGAGCCAGGGATTCATTGTGGTGATATCACCTGACCCTCTCATTATAAGAGATAGTGCGGGGTCCACCAGGGCTAGCCATCTTTCTTGGCTCCCTTCACTTGCCAGTCCAAGAGAGAGTCAGGTTGTAGAATGGTTGTATATCCCCTTTTTAAGGAATACACTGGTACCTGTATGGTTTTAGAACCTGACTTCTCTTGGAATCCCTGCTTTCTTATCTGTAAAGAAGGACCATTAAGATGATTAAAGTATAGTGAAGCATGTAGGGATGGTAGAGGGACATAGTAAGTGTCATTTTCATTGTCACATATAATTCAGTAAATTTGACTAAATAGGTACTTCTTTAATAGACAGTGTTGTAGATGACACCCACGGGCTCATGACTGAAGTCCTCATTATTGTTGCTGACTGTCCTTTCCCCAGTGTGAACTGGCATCTTGGCAGCTTACAGGATCATGTTTGGGCAGTTATCTGGCTACCCCTCTGGACATGAAACTCTGCAGTAAAGTAGTATCACCCCCATTTTATGGATAAAAGAAACAGTCCTCGAAAGACTAAATGCCTAAGGTCATTTAGCTGATAAAAGGAAAACCAGGCCTTGAACTTGGAAGTCTGACTTCAAATCCTGTGGGTTTCCTGCAACCCAAAGCAGGGGATAAGGGAAAGAGGGTCTGCACAATCATGGCCTTCTCTGTTCTTGCTGCAGCCTGTGCCCTGATGGTTATATCTGCCTCAAAACTTGTGACAACCCAGATTTTAACTACACCAGCTTTGATTCCTTTGCTTGGGCTTTCCTCTCCCTGTTCCGCCTCATGACGCAGGATTCCTGGGAACGCCTCTATCAGCAGGTACTGATCTGCTTGTCTCCAACCTGACCTGGCTGGACGCTGGTAGTCAGCTGCATGGTGTATTTTTCCTGGCGGATCTTGACTTCACTGCAGGGGTCCATGTGCTATAAGTACAGGTCTCTCTCTTTCCCTTGAATCTGCAGACCCTCAGGGCTTCTGGGAAAATGTATATGGTCTTTTTTGTGATTGTCATCTTCCTGGGATCTTTCTATCTGGTCAACTTGATCCTGGCTGTGGTCACCATGGCATATGAAGAACAGAACCAGGCAACTATTGCTGAAATTGAGGCAAAGGAGAAGAAGTTTCAGGAGGCCCTTGAGATGTGCCGGAAGGAGCAAGAGGTTTGTGAGGGACAAAAGCTTTGGGAAACTGATTGTCAAGTGTTCACTTTTGAACTGAGGTCTGGAGAAGAGTGAATGACTTAGAAACCATCTTGTTTCACTTAGGTTAAGGCTACTGCTCTAGGGAGCTCGGGAGAATGCATCTCAGGGACTATCTTGGGTCAGGTTTCTCTTAAAGAGAGGACCTGAGTGGGGATTCTTATACAGATAATTTTTTCAGAGTCTTCTGGGGAGTAGGGGAGTGAAGGAAGCAGGGAGTAGAATTAAACAGTGAGGGGGTCTCAGCTGAGCCCCTGGCGCATGCTGGAGCTTGACTCTGCCCTAGCCTCAGCTGAGCAAGGGGGCCAGTCTTCTGTACTCCACACCTGCACAAAGGGCAGGACACCAAAGAAGTTCTCTCCACAAAGCTGCAGCTATAAGCATTAGCCCCTGGGGAGGGCCATACAGACTTGGTAACAGACACCAGTGGTTTAGGATTGGTGAAGAAGGAGACCCAGAGGTCACTTTGTCTTAGTTACTTTTCCCATTGCTGAGACAAAATACCCAGCACTCAAAGTTGAAGAAGGGAAGATTTATTTAGCTTGCAGTTTGTGAAGGTTTCAGTTTGTAATCAGCTGGCTCCAAGGAAGGGTGATGTGGCAGAGGAGCAAAATGGTGGCAGTGGAAGACAGCAAAAGCAATAAGAGTAAATAGGGGCAGCAAGGTTCTTTTCTTCCCTTTTATTGTGGGACAGGCTGCCTTCCCTAGGGTGGGTGTAGTACTCATACCCATAAGCATGGACCATGAATCAATCACAAACTCTAGATTCAGCCGCCTCTGAAGAGCCCCCACCTAGTGATTGCATGAGGCTTTGTTGGAACATCCAGACGCAAATCATAACCCTATTCCCACCATGTCTTCACCCCAGCACCAGCCAGGTGCTAACTCTTAAGTGTCAGTGTCCCAGCTTCCCCCAGCCTTGTGACAGGCTGTGTTCTGGGAGGCACATTCCTGCTCTCCCCAACCTCATGCTCCTGGCTTCAGCTGCTCTTCTCTTCCCCCAGGTACTGGCAGCTCTGGGGATTGACACAGCCTCTCTGCCTTCCCACAATGGGTCCCCATTAACCTCCAAAAATGCCAGTGACAGCAGGCACAGAAGAAAGTCGAGAGTGTCAGAGGGCTCTATCGAGGACAGCAAGTCACTCCAGTCAGACTCTTACAACCAGCGCAGGATGGTAAGGGGCTTGGACGTGTGCTCTGAAGCTCACCTACACTTGGGCTATCGCTGTGGACCAATGGGCTGAAGTGGGAAGTTTGCAGAGGGAGAGAGCTGGAGGCTCGGGGATCAGAAGGAAGTTTCAGTCACCCCAGCCCCCACCCCATGGTGGCCTAAATTGGCACAGGGGCACTGTAGATTGAGGGTAGGGGGTCAGTCATAGGGGTCATTTTGGGGCGGAAGGAACCAAGAAGATTGGGATTGTGGAAAATGGAAAAAGAAAAAATAAATCCGAAGTGACTCCCAGTTTCAGGATAGGGCCTTTGGATGGGTGGTGGTTCTGAGGCAGAGCGCTAGAGGCAGAGCTCAGTTTGAGAGGGAGGAAGGAACTGTATTGTTCATGCAGCTCCCTCCCCCAACATCACTCAGCTGCCTTGGGTGTACTGATGGGCGGGCTGGGGCTCTGGCTGGGGCTTCTCTGCTTCAGTCCTAAAGTCTCAACAAGCTTTCTGACCTCATGCTTCTGGCCCTGTAGCTCCAATTGTCACCTGCTCTTGGCAAAAAGATCCCAGTGCCCATCTATGTGACCCAATCCACCCTTGGGATGCTTCAACACCTCGCCTTAATAACTTTCTGCCTCTCACTCCAAGATTCCCTCACCAAATTTCCTTCCCCTACCTCTCACCCCTTTAAATTCCTGTGTGTACCAAATACCTCCTTTCCAAAGGCCTGAGAGATAGGATTCCTTGTATGGAAGTGTAGTTCCCACCGTAAGAGTTTGGGAAGGGGTGAACAGGGTGTTTTTTAGATTGCCTGTGCTCAGGGAAGGAAGTTTTCCACACATAAATCCTTCCAGTCCCTACATTTATGTGTGCCACTACATACACAGACACATGTACATGTACTCTGGCCTCGGTGACGTACCATGTGGGAGGATGCACCGTATGGCAGAACGCCCCTGTTCTTCCTCACTTTGTCTCCCTGAACAGCACCTGACATGCACAGGGCTTGGTCCAGGAGATGCTCCACAGGGCATTAAGTAGAGCTCTGACAGTTACAGAAGAGCTGAGTCACAGCGAACATAGCAAGGTCAATGATTCTCTGAATTGGGCCCCACACCAATTAGCGTCTGGATGTCCAAAAATTGTCTGGCTTCTATGCTTATCTCTGCAGTTAAACTTACCTGCAAAGGGAAAAAAAAATAAACTGCGTCCTGTTCAACATTAGTAGGTGCTTGCCCTTTACAAAGAGGACAACAAGTTGGCCTCTTTCCCAAGGACTTTTATTTGTGCGGGGGAGGCAGTCATAAAAACAAATCGTATGTTCAATGCTATATTAGAGGCTTGTACACAGTGTGCTAGAAATTGGTGAGGAAAACTGATTCCTGTGGCAATGTATGTGTATCAGGAAAGGCTTCCTAGAGGAGAAAAGCACTGCAATGAAAAGGGAAGAGGACTGTGGATTGTAATCCTGCAGGGGTCGAAGATTTGGGAGGTACATTTTCCAGGCAGAAAAAAAAAAAAAACCGTTATGTACATGCAAAAACAGAGAGACACCATTTGGGCATTGAAATGCTAACTGGCTGACTACCTAGGACCATTCAAGACTTCCCCTCCTCTTTCCCTAGGTTTGTTCACCCAGTAAGTACACCTGAGGCAGTTGTTATATAAGGCCACTTTTTTTTGTATCAGGGATTGAACTCAGGGCCTTGAGCTTGCCAGGCAGGTGCTTAAGTCACTGAGCTATCTCCCTGGCCCCCTATAAAGCCACTTTCTGGGTGGCAGCAGTGAGATGGAAGTTGGGGTAAAACACTAGAGAGACACAGCGAAGGTTTCCAGGAACCCACGGGAAGCCAGCCAGCTGCTTGGAGGATACCTTAAAAGGCTATTCCACAGCTTGGCCTTGAGGTCACTTCCCACCATTTGTCAAATAGATTAATTCTAATATAAATGGTGGCCAAGCAGGCCCTGGCTGTCAAATGCAGGACCTGGATGTGCTTCTCAGTTCTCATTGGTTTGCTTAGCACCTAAGTACAAATAACAGACTGCTCATCTGTCCTACGGATTTGCCAGTTTTGCTCCTTTCCTTCAAAAGTGGAAAGCATGCATGGATTTTACAGGATCTGTTATCCTTTGGCTTGTATTTTAGCCAAAGAGTACTGTGTTTATAATGCTAGGTCTGCAATGATGGTTGTTAGTTAGGGTTCCAAATCATCAAGAAAAGAAACTTCAGTTCTAAGAACGAAAGGGAGGAGTGAGGAGGATTCTGATAAGATGCCTCACTTAATTTTAGCCTTGTAAATAAAATTAAAGTGAAATTAAGGAAGGAAGAAACCTAGCAGTCTGACCAGTTATGTAGGGAGCCAATGTTCAGATGTTAGAGATGCTATTTATGACCTGAGGACAGGATGGGTGGTGTGTCATGGTCAGGTTCCCACAGTGGTCATGAGAACCAGCCAACCCTGCACGCTGCCTCTCTGGGGGCTCTGAGTTGGTGAATTAGCTCCTTTTCTCTGGAATCTGTGGGCCACACAGTTCTCTCAGTGGAAGATTTTGATGGGAAATGTTTATTGATTTGGAAGAGTGGCATTATTCTTCCAGGAAATTAGGCTGCAACTCTTCCTTTAATCTCCCCATTGTTGACTTTTCAAAGCTTGTCCCAAGGGGTCCTGAAGACTCATTACACTATAAAGCTCTTTTCTCCTCTGCCACACAAACTCACTTCACACAGACTGGAGGTAATGAATTGTACAACCTGATTTTCATGCAATACAGTGCACTAGGTTCATTCAACAACAACTTTCCAGGCACAGTACAGTCTGGTGTACACAATAAAGTCTCCTCAGGTAGCAATTTTGCATGTAGAGAACTTACGACAATATTTTCTGGTCCTGTGGCCAGAGGCTAGCTCACCCTATGATGAGCATGTTCTTGGCCCTGATGACCAATATGCTAACCTTTGGGGCCCTGTAATCTCCCCTGTCTTCAAGTTTGTGTGGAATATCTCTTTCTTCCCTTATTTCCCTGCATCTACGTAGCATACACCTTAAATCTATGCCTTTGTTTAGCTACCAGAATATCAAGAATGAGGGCAGGGAGTGGGAGCAGGTGAAGTGCTCTCTGTATTTCTGGAGAACAAGCTTCCATCCCTCCTCTTTTCCTGCTCATCTGGGGCAATATCCAGTCTTTTCTAGGCCTTCCTTCTGGGAGACGCCGGGCCAGCCATGGTAGTGTGTTCCACTTCCGAGCCCCTGGCCGAGATGTCTCATTCCCTGATGGGATCACAGATGATGGAGTCCTTCATGGAGACCACGAAAGCCATCGGGGTTCCCTGCTGCTGGGCAGGGGTTCTGGACAGCAAGGTCCCCTCCCGAGGAGCCCGCTGCCTCAGGCCCCCAACACTGGCTCCTGGCATGGAGAAGAGGGACACCTCACACTGCCCACTACGGAGCTTCCCCCCGGAGCGACTGAAGTCTCGGTGAGTTTGTGCATGCTCTGGACTCTCCTGGGCTGTCTTCCTCCAGAGGACTTTGGCCAAGAAGCCCTGAGCATCAGCAGAGAAAAGTCCAGTGTCTCCCATTCCATGCTCACTTTACAGTAAAGTCTGTTGATTTTACTAGAGGTGAACAGGTTTCCCAGTCTACTCTGGGGGTCAGTGATACAGATGATTCTCCATTTTACCTCATTTTCTCAGTGTTTCTGTCTTTACACCACATCTCAACTTTGAAGATAGCCCCATTTGCTCCCTCTATGAATGTGAGAAAAACTGAGGGTCCTTCTTTAAGGCCCTGTTTCTGTTGTCTGAGGCTGGGCAGGGGGGACCCAGAAGACTTCTGAGAGGTACTCAGGAGAGATATTATCATTAGAGGTGGAATAGCCTTTGCTTTACTCATCAATGAAATAACTTGCCAGAATTAGGCAACAGTAACTAACTTTTTGGCACTCATTAGTAGAATAATCACAGAGTCAATGGCAAACTGGGGATTCTTCATGGGACTGGGAGCTGTGATTTAGTTTGAACGCTCCCTCCAGTTTCAGTAATGATGTTTTTAGTGCTTTCATTTGCCCTGTCCAGATACCCAGGGATAAAGAACAATTTGCAGACCTGTAAAGAGATGATTGTATGGTTCCACTGACTCAGATAAATCCTACAGAGTGGTGAGATCTCAGCCTGAGTGGAGGCTGTGTAATTCAGGGCTCCAGCAAAGAACAGATGGTCCAGACGAATGGGCCAGTTATAGAGTTTAGTACAGTGGCACTTCGGTTCACCACTGCTTTTGTGTGCAATAAATTGGCTTGCAAACAGAAGCATTTGGCAAAATTTTGTGTTTGTTTGCAAACCCTAAATCAGGTGACAAATATGACTATGGACATCTCTCCCCTTAAACAGAAATGTGACCATCTTTTCCAAAATCATAGAACAAATTATGTTCATGAACTGAGGTACCCTCTATTCACAAAAGTGCTGGGGAGGCTCAGGGAATCGATAAGGGACAGTGAAACACCTAAAGACCAGCAGCTAGTAAGCAACCAGTAAAGCAACCAGTAAAACCCAGTAGAGAGATATTACATGCCTGTGCTGAGAAAGTGGAGGAAAACACCTAACAAGGACAGCTATGTGGGCCGGGGAGACAGCTCAGTAGAATAAGTGCTTGCCTGGCAAATGCAGGGTCCTGAGTTCAATCCCTGGAACTACAAAAAAAAAAAAAAAAAAGGACAGCTATGTGTAGGGGGAAGGCTGCCCAGTAGACCCTGTGATCTTAGCTAGAGGATCACAGTACCACCCAGACATAGCTCAACAGGAAGATGCCAGTGGACAAATACTTAATTTATCTCTCTTCCCCCTTCTTTAGAATTCTATTTGTGCCTGACTCTGGCCAAACCTGGACAGAGCTAGAGGAAGAGGGTGATGAGTCTTGAACAGGTTCTCTCCCTGACACAGGACAGGGCAGAAAGGTGGAGAATAGGTCTACAGGACAAGCAGAATCACCAAGATAGGGTCCCAAAATCAAAGCCAGCCTGCACAGCTCTCTGAGAGGAACTATAGCACTGTCGAAAATGCCTCACTCCAGGTATTTTGTATCTCTCTTCTTGTTTTTGTTTTGTTTTGTTTTCTTGATACAGGGTCTCACTACACAGTTCAGACTCTTAGTAATCCTCCTATTTCAGCCTCCCCAGCACTGGAATTACAGGCATGTGTCACCACACCCAGTTTCAGTACTGGCATGGCACATCCGGGATGCGGTACCAGGGATCGAATCTGGGTCCTTGTGCTTGACAGACAGGCGCTTAGACTGCCAAGCTATCTCCCCTGCTCTGTGCCTCTCTTCTGATGGCCTCTGCATTAGCCACACTCCCATTGCTGAAGTAAAATACCCAACACCCTCAACCTAAGAAAGAAAGGTTTAGTTTGTTTCATGGTTTCAGAGTATTCTGTGCCTAGGTGGCTGGTGCCAAGGCAGTAATGGCATGGTTCAAGAACTTGTGGCAGAAAGTGTTCATCCCATGGTAGCCAGGAAGCACAAAGAGAAGGGAAGAGCCAGGGAGAAGCATGCACCTCCAGATCACACCCCTAGCGACCAGCTCCTCACAGCACATTGAGTTATGGAGTCACCAATGGATTAATCTACTGGCATACATAGAACTTCCATGAGCCAGTCACCTTTGGAAAAGCCCCACCTCTGAACACATGTGACTTTGGTGGAATATTCTAAATCTAAACTATAGTGGGCCCCCCCATACTCCTTTACTTTTCCTTGGATTGATTGTCACATTCCTCGATGTTCCAGCCTTTACTCATTCTTGTTAAATCACTCAGCTAGTGTAAGATGAACACTTTAAGCCCCTCTGTATTAGGAGGATTTGGATTTCAGTCCAAAGTATGTTATGTATCAACTGAGCCACCTTTAGCAAGTCCCTTAATTCTCTATGCCTCCCTGTCATTCCTTATAAAAAATAGTTGGGGAGGGGTTCCCTACTACATTAGAGAGTTAAACAAAACAGTAACATACCTACACTCACATACATGTCTGATAATACCTAATACTAGCCACTAGCATCCTATGCTGAGACCTCCCTGTTGGAAACTTCTTAAACTTTGCATTTATTAAGTGTTTACTGTATACGTATGAGCTATGTCTATAGTAAGTGCTCGATCAATGCTTGTTGAATATAGATTCTTGATGATATGTGCAGTGGTGAAAAACCTGCTGTGCATTTTGGACTCCCCAAGTCCTCAATTATAACCATGGGCCTGGTGTAGAACCCAGACAGAACTTCCAGTAAACGTTCACAGAAGGAAGATTCAAAACAATGGTAAGTCAGTGTCACAGTCTATCTTGTCTCCAATAACAGAATACCACAGACTGAACGACTAATAAACAGAAATATATTTCTCCCAGCCTTAAAAGTTAGGAAATGGCCTGCAGATTGGTGTCTAATGAGGACCTTTCTCCTGTTTCCTAAATTTACCCTGTCATAGTGGGAGAGCTGAGGAGCTCTCTGGCTTCGCTTTCATAAAGCCATCAGTCCCATTCAATCAGTGCTCCACCTTTCTGACTTAGTGATCTTCTGAAAGCTTTTCCTCCTAACACCACTACTTGGAGGGCTAGGATTGCAACATAAGAACATGGAATGGGGCAAACATGTAGTCTATTATGGATAACCAACAGCCAGTGATCAGGACATGTGACTCCAGCCAAGAAAGAGGGAGCATAGAGTTGGACCTGCTCTCTTCTGGGGAGGGAGCGGGCCTATGAGCAGGGAAGTGAGGACCATCCATAGTGGAGAAGTGTGAGGCAAACATCACATCACAGAGGAAGTCTCCTGATAACTGTAGGGTCAGCGGCTCCTACAGCTTTCCAACTCCCATGGGTAGATGAGGCAGCCCCATCCCGTCCTCATGCCCAGGTCCTACCTTAGGGAAGGAGTTCACAGAGCCTACACTGAGCCTTGACCACCAAATTAGCCTCCAGCCTGGGCCCCAGCTCCGTTCTACCTCTGTGCTTGGTCCTCACACCTGCACTCCAGCACAGCCCTGATTCTCCAAGCCTGAGTGCAGAAGATTGTGGCTTCTCTGTGGCTCACAGCCATGTGGGCTTGGCCACTGAAAGGCTGAGTGACCTGCCTTCGTCAGTGAAGGCTTGAGCTTGGGGGAGAGTGCTGACTGCTTCTGTCTTGGCAGGCTTTTGATGCAGGACAAAAGAAGGCTTTCTTGTCAGCAGAATACTTGAATGAGCCCTTCCGAGCCCAGAGAGCCATGAGTGTTGTCAGCATCATGACCTCTGTCATTGAGGGTAAGCGCTGCTTGCTGGGACATCCTTCCACTTTGCCTGACCAGGGTGAAAGGTGTCATCTGTGTCCTGAGACCCTAACTCTTTCAGTTGCTTATGCCCAAGATCTCATCCACCCTCACTGATATGTTTTTCATTTGCCTGTTTTCTTCAAAAGCTGAAGAACCCAATGAATGCAATGGCCTGGTTGGTGTCTCATTCAAATTAGCATCCACTTCATATGTATTCACAGCATGTATTTTAAAAAGTGATCTGGCAATCACTAGAAAATTTCAGGTCACCCCTCGGATGTACAAGAAACTTAGCAGTCTTTAATTTTCTAGCATAGCAACATTATCCTCAGGTTTCTCTCTGCTCTAACTTTCAGTTGTAACTTAATTTCTGTTACAAGCTCCCATTATACCAAACACTGAACAATTTAAGGTAATGTATCCGTCCGCATGACTATATCCTGTGTGTCCTGGGTTCCCCCACGCAAATGAGAACCCACTCTGCCTCCTACAGGATGGGTCTCAGGTCCCAGTGCTTCTATGCAGACAAGGGGCTGAGGAAGAGAGGGTGCGGCGCTCGGGTTCTATGCAGCGTGGTTGCGTCCTCCTCGCCTCAGGCAAGGCTCGTTCTAATTCAGCCTTTTTCTTGATATGGGAAACATTGCCTGAGTCAAATCCAGCTACTTTTGCCATAGACAAATTGAATTTTCCTGGGCTGGAGGAGGTACAAGACAACTCACTTGTGTGCTCCTGAGGAGGGCAGCAGGATGCTCTTTTCCCAGCCTTGTGCTGACTCCTAATTTGAGGGGATGGTGTAGTAAGCAACAGAAATCTCAAAATGTCTGAAAGACTGGAGGCCAGGGCCGATTTGTGCATTGTCTCTTAGTGAAGGAGGCAGTGGAAAGGCTATAGAGGGGCTCCCATGCTGCAGGACACAGAAACTGCAGAGTAAAACAGCTGGGGATGCACCCCGAGGACAAGGCATCTGTGCCTGAGCGTGACAGGAAGCAGCTAGATGGTGACTTTGTGCCCCAGCCCTGGGAAGGTTCTGGAAGGAGAGGAGCATGAGCCCAAAGGGAATCTAGAGGAAAGTGGGAAGAGCCACATCCACGGATTCTGCGCCCAGAGGACTTGCAGAACCACAGCTGAGTGAAACACCCTTAGCAGTGACTAAGGACGAGGTTCTCATTCCTCCTCAAACAGATGAGCTCCTCAAACGAAAGCCCACCCTGAGGCAATGAACTAGTATCAGACCCTACATTAACCTAAAGAAAGTCCTCAGAGCCAGGACTTGAAGTATAACTTGGGTTCAATTTCTAGTGGGAGGGATGTCCTTAAGTTATACTGCTTGTGTATCTGAGTTTATGTTCTGACAAATGTGTACCCATCTGTACAGGCTCTCTGATTTTTCCCTATTGGTAATCATTTACTAATCACTTTTCATCATAGTGGTGCCTATACGCCTAACATCTCTCATGATGGCATAGAATTCACTAGGCTTAATTGGTGAATTTTCAGCCAGGTGGTTTCTTGGGTGTCTTTTGTTGCTGCTGCTTTTGGATTTTGTTATTATTTTTTACTATTAGTCATCAAACAGCAAATGTTAAGTACAGACAGATGGCTTTTTATGTATTCCTTAGAACTGTTCAGTATCTTCCTTACCTCACTTTCAATTTCCTTACACATTGCAAATATCTACTGAGCACGTGGTATGTGCCTGCCACTGTTCCAGGTGGTTGGGTGGGAACTCAGGTGAAGAAGACTGAAGTCTGCTCTCACAGAATCCACACCTGGGGGAGGGAAGGCCCAGATGATGCACACAAATGATAGTCAGGCAGTGACAAAAATAGGAGAAAAAAACCTGGGCATGATGGCTGTAATCCCAGCACTGGGAAGGCTGAGACAGGAGGGGCTTTGTGAGTTTGAGGCCAACCTGGGCTACATAGTGAGTTCAAGATCTGCCTGTACTACACAGGAAAACAAAACAGGAGCAAAAAATAAAGCAGGGAAAGAAGTGGAGGTTGCATAGGGGGCTACTATAGACATAGTCATAGAAGCTATTCTTTCTGAGAAGTTCTAAAATCCAGATGAAGTAGGGGATTTGCCTGGGAAAGAGAGTTCCATAGACATGAACAGCAAATTCGATGTTCAAGAATGAGTCAAAAATGGATAAAATATACATCCTCAGTACATCCCAATTTCAGCAAGCCCAAAGGAAGTCTTGGAGTGAAGGAGAGGCAACAGCTTGGCCCCCAAGAACACAAAACTAAAGCCACCTGCCTGGACTGGCTTCCTGACTCTGTCACGTATGGGACATGGTCTGCCTCGATCTCTAAACTTCTCTACACCTCAGTTTTCTCATTTTCATCAAGTGAAAATACACTTATCTTCCTAGTGTTTGTGAGAATTAAATAAGTTAAGCACAGAACATACACTCATCAGATGTGACCATTATCACCATAAGGTTGTACACTATGAAGGCAGAGACAGCTGTGTCTGCTTTGCTTAGGGCAATGTCTCTAGTACTCAGACACACATCGCACAGCACATAGTTAACATTCAACAAATTATGGCTCAATTAATGGTGGATGAGTATGGTATCAAAAGGGTGACATCTGAGAGTAATGCTAATTTATATGGACCTGAACTGGTGACAAAAGTAAGATAAGGCCTAGTCAGTCGTTCATCTTAGGGTAGCACAAAACTCCCCTCAAGGAAGATGCTGTGAGAATAGCCTAAGAGGGGCAGGAGAGGTAAGAACATCTTGAAGAAAACCTGGGCAAAGGCAAACTATACGTAAAGTCACAGTTTCTGAGCACAGGGCACATAGGTTTCTTTTGTTGGATGTTGTGTCCCTCACAGCCCTGGGATGCATTAATTGTGCTCATGCTGTCAGTCATGATCAAACTTACAAAGGCCAACTCTTTTGGAATGATTATACCTGAGCATGCTGGCCTGAGCACCAGGAGCTTGGCAGGCTGCACAGTTCAAGGCATAGGAACTCTCTACGTTTGTACACAAGCTGGGATTTGATGATTGTCCAAACCAGGAAACCAGGAGGCTCATTGCAGGAAGTACAGCTGCTCTGACACTTGGCAGAGGAAGAAAGTGTAGAAGAAGCTATTAGTGGGGTTCAGGGTGTCATGAAGGAGAAGTACAGGATGCTAAGAGGAATGTGCAGTGCTCCTCCTGGGTCAGGGAAGTGTTCCAGGTAAGCAGCATCTGAAGCAGAAGTGGAAAGGCCTGTCATCACAGGAACACAGAGGACAGGAGCCCGAAATGAGGGTAGAGCTGGCAAAGGCCAGCTCCACAAGACCTCCTAAGCCAACAGAAAGATACTGGGCTTCATTCTAGGAGCAGTGAGGTGCCACTAAAGAGCTGGAGGCAAGGGAGCTGCATTTGCATTTCATAAAGGTTACCCTGCACACTTGCAGAGGACAGGATTAGGAGGGGAAATGTTGGCAGGGAAACAAATTAGGAGGAAACCAGGTGAGAGATGGCAATGCTTGAGCTCTGGGATAGTAGAAGCCAGAATGATGGAAAATGGAAAAATTGCTGATCTTCCATAAGCTCCACAGCCTGATGGTCCCCTGTTCTAGACAGAGGGTGAAAGGGATGCCAATGCCAAGATTCACCAAGGGAGCGTTTTCAGGGGAACAGGCACTTTGCTGGGGAAATGAAAGGCAAGATCAGGAGCTAAGTCTGAGGGCTGTTGGGTGTCAGGTGTCCCTGGATCTTCTAGGAAGGAATGTCCAATAAGACATTCATGCTAACAAATGGTTCTAGAACTTTGATGAGGAGGATGTCCTAGAGATACGTGTTTGATAGCAATTTGAAGACAGATGGTAGTTTTGAAAAGATGCAGGTGATAAGACAATATAGAGGAGATCCAGTAAGAAAAGAAGTAGGCCTAGGACAGAGTTCTAAGAAACCACAATATTTAATATTTGAGAGGAAGAGATAGAAGCAAGGGGTGGGGACAGCAGAGAACCCAGAACAGTGCAGAGCCAGGGTCTAAATTCCATCAGAAAGAACAGAAAAGTCAAGAGATGACATTATAGAAAGTTCAGGTCAAATTAAGCCTGAGAGACGCCCAAGGGCTTCAGTCACATGCATGCCTTTGATGACTGGAGGAGCAGAGTGGAAGAAGCCACAGTAGAGGGGCCTGAAGAATGAAGAAGAGGTGAACAGATGGAGATACCATGGGCAGACACCTTTTCTAGAATGTCTGTGATGAGGAAGGTGAAGTAAAAGGACATTAGCAAGTAGGCAGGGTCAAAGAAAGACTTTGGTTTTCATATTTTGGAGATTTCTTGTTTGTTTACTTTGAGTAAATTAGGAAGATCTGGAGACTAGGAGAGATTGAAGATTAAAGAAAAAGAAAGGGGCCAGGGAGATAGCTCAGTGGAATAAGCGCTTCCCTGGCAAAAGCAAGGACCTGAGTTCAATCCCTGGTTCCACCTAAGAAAAAAAAAGAGGGCATATTTAGCAGATTCCTGATATGGCAGGAGAAAATACACAAGCACAGATCACTGTCAGTGTGACAAGGGGGAAGTTCTTTCTGAAGATCCATCCGGGGTGGAGCCATGATGGTATTTTGAGCTAGGACCCTTGAGGTTCTTGTAACCTATGGTCTTCCAGCCAGGTGAGATCAGCAATGTTCATGTGGGTCACAAAGCTGAGTCTTTTTTCCCATCATGCCCCACAGACAGCCATGTCTGTAAGCTTCCTCCCTCCACACTACTTCCCGTGGCTTTTTCTTAGTGTCAAAATAGAACCAGGGAAAGACCACTTTTGTTCCAAAGAGAGATTATTGATTTTGCTCCCAGGATGTGCCAACTGCTTTAGAGAACTATGTTCTGCCAGTTTTGCATTTATAATTTCAAAAATTCACAGCAAGCAATTAAAACAGCTTGATAGTAAAACTGTATATTCTGATGTGTGGAAGAAAAGTGTGTGTGTGTGTGTGTGTGTGTGTGCGCGCGCGCGCGAATATCCATACACATAAATAAAATGTGTATGGAAAACAGCATTTCTAATCCACAAAGAAAAGGAGAAATTATTGAAAAAGTAATGTTGCTATAAATGATTAGGATAATTGGGAATTAGGAAAAATGAACAGACCAGTATCTTTTCTTTTCTTTTCTTTTTTTTTTTTTTTTTTTTTTTTTTTGTACTGGGGATCAAACTCAGGACTTTGCACTTGTCAGGCAGGTACTTAAGCTGCCAAGCTATTCCCCTGGCCACAGGCCAGTATCTTATACCTTATCCAAAATAAATTTAAAATGCACCAAAGTTTGAAAAAATTAAATTAAGAAAAAAAAAAAAACGTTGGCAAGTATTCTTTTAAACCTTGCGGTAAGAAAGCATCAAACACAAAATGTGGGTTCCAGACAACAAGCAGCCACACACTGATATGCTCAACTGCATAAAAAGTTCTTAGCTATGAATAAGGAAAAGACACTGAGAGCAAACCTTAGGAGTATGCAATTATTTCTAGAACCACATTTTATATTGAAAAAGCATGTTGTGAAAAATGTGAACACTAGAAATGGGTGTGCAATGAAAACTATTTCCCTGCCACTAAAGACCCTCCAAGCTAAGTGTGATAATACACACCTGTAAAAAAGCCTCCCATCTTGGGAGGCTGAGGCAGGACGATTACTAGTTTGAGCGCAGCTTGGGCAACAGCAATTTAGTGAAACTCTGTTTTCAAAAAAGAGGCTGTAGTTGGTAGCTTAGGGCAAAAGCCTTGGGTTCAACTTGGTGCCGCAAAAAATAAAATTAAAATTAAAAATGGATAAAGAGCCTACCTGCCCCTCTGCCATCTGGTACAGCTTTTTCCTCTTGTGTCCTCCCAACAATAGTCCATGCACATGTGAGCACACACATGTCATACATCTAGAAATATATTCCTATGTGATTGTGCATCAACCTGCTTCATCCTCTTTCATAATGTACTTAACTAGTTATTTCCTTTTTCTATTGATCTATGTTTGTGGTACACAATGATTATATTCATTGTAGGAAGTTAATCTTTATACATCTTCTTTTTCCATTCTGTTCCCTTCCCCTGCCTCCCCGCTGCCTCCAACTCTCAGTCCACATCCCTTTAACAAAGGATCCACCTCCCTATTTCCTATTACCTATCTTCATATTTTAGGTTTCTCATAGAAGAGCAAATGTGCAACACTTAAGCTTGTGTACCTTATTTGTTTCACTTAACATGATGATCTCAAAGTGCAGAGGACTAACATCTGGAATATATAAAGAACTCAGAAAAATTAGACTCCCCCCAAAATAAAAGACTCAATCAAAAACTAGGCAATTGAGATGGATAGATACTTCTCAGAAAAAGTACAAATGGCCAATAAAGATATGAACAAATTTTTAACATCTCTGACCATTATAGAAATGTTAATTAAAACAACACACAGATTCCATTTTACTCCAGAAGAAATGGTTATCATCAAGATATCAAATAATATCAAATTCTGGAGAGGCTGCACCATTGTTGGTGGGAATATAAACTAGTACAACCACTGTGGAGACTCCTCAAAAAGCTAAAACTACAGATTCCATTTGACCCCGCTATGCCTCTTCTAAACATCTTTCCAAAAGAGTTCAAGGCATCATATTATTGTTATTTCCTTTTTTGTTATTATTGTAAACAATGAACATCATATTTCTTTACCCACATGGGCTGGTGTATCTACAGGATGTAGGTCATGCAGGATAGTTACAGATAAACACAAAGCTACCAAATTGCCCTTCATAGACATGGCCCCTGTTACACAGCCAAGCAGACATTTGGTGGAGGTATCTAATGAGATAAGCCTAGATTCAAAGGGGAGATCAGAAGCTGGACATTAAATTTAGGAGAAGTCATTACAGAAATGGTTTTATAAGTCCTTTGGGCTGAGCGAGATTATCTAGAGAGAGGAGAAAGTGGAGACAAGATGCTTGAATTCTCCAACATTTAAAGTCAGGAAAGGAAGAATGGGATGTAAACAGAAATTTAGATGATGTGACCACTGATGGAAATAGAAGAAAATCAGAGGATCGTGGTGTCCTGGAGCCAACCAGACACCAGGTTTCAAAGAGTAGATAAGCCATGTCAAGTGCTGCAGGAAGTGCAGGAGGATGAGGATTGGACTTTAAGAATATGAATTTGAAGGGATAAAAGCCAGAGTCCAGAGTCTGCAGAGAAAAGCTGAGAAAGTAGAAAAGTCTTGCAAGAGGTTATACTTTTGAGGTAGAAGCACCCATTTTAAGGGGCCCAGAGGAAATTTTTCAAAGTTGAGTATAATTAAAGTGGTTTATATGCTGAGCAGGACAGTCCAGAATGCAGAGAAGGGGGCAACACGCAAGTCAGAGGGTAGAGCAACTCATCCGGGGTTGGGGACTAAAGGCAGGAGGTGAGGAAGACCTGAAGAGGTGCTGGAGGTGTTCTGATCTGGAGAATGTTCTTTTGAGAGGGATTCTGTGTTCTGAGTGAAATTAGAGGGAGCTCATTGGCAGAGTGAGGAGTTGGACTCTGGAGGAGAGCAGAAAGTAAGACCGTGATCTGGAAGGCTGTGCAAGCCAACTACAATACTGAAGCCTAGCATGCCTGCTGGGCCAGGCTGGGTGAGGACCCAGGAGCCTCTAGAGAGAGCAGGAAGCTTGGTTGTGTTTTGTCCAACAAGGCCTGCTAGCTGCATACAAGTACAGAGTGATCTTCGAGTTGAGTTTATTTAGGCAGTGCTTAGTTAAGCAAATACAGTGGGGGATTAGGGAGCAAGGGAAGTGAGGGGGGGGGCTGTAAAAGGGTGGGCTGAGGATGGGTGTGAAGCCAAGCTGGGTCAGTTGAGCAGTAAGGAATGTCACAGATAAGGGGCACTAGAAGTACATAAGGTCAGGGACTTTAAGCCCCGAGGAGAAAGAGATTGGATTTCAGATTCAAGATTCATAGCATCCAACAAGTAGGAAATGGCCATCATCTGGGAGTTGGAGGCTGAGATTGAGATGCTGGAGGTGGTAGTTCCTACAACAGCAGGGTCTGGGATGGGGCCATGGTGGGATAGGGGTCCAAGGTGATACACATGGCTGATGGCTGTCACTGCTCCCTCCCATAATGCAGAACTTGAGGATTCAGAACGGAGGTGCCCACCCTGCTTGACCAGTTTGGCTCAGAAGTATCTGATCTGGGAGTGCTGCCCCACATGGTTGAAGCTCAAGGCGGTTCTCTTCGAGCTGGTGACAGACCCCTTCGCAGAGCTTACCATCACCCTGTGCATCGTGGTGAACACAGTCTTCATGGCCATGGAGCACCATGGCATGAGCTACACCTTTGATTCCATGCTGCAGACTGGCAACATTGTGAGTGACCTGCTAGGTGCTGCCTGTGTGGCCAGGGCTTTGTGTGGGCTGGGAAATGCTGTCATTGGTGAGTCGTTCTCATTAGCTGAGGACACAGTGGCACTGCTGGAGATATGTGGACACTGAGCTCAGGAAGTCAAGTCTGGCTGGGCCCATTCTGAACTTGTCAGAATTGCTTTGGGATAAATAAGCACAAGAAAGTGGGCAGAGAGCCCTGCAGGAGCAGCCAGTTCCCCTTTCCAGAACATAGGACAGCCGCTTGGGTTCTCTGAATCTCAGGGGGCTCTCCCTGGAAAAGAGGACAAATGTCACTTTCCCATCTAAAGACAACCTAGGGACTTGTAAGTTTCCTTCCAATTTAATTAATGTCAATGACTGCAGTTAACAGTGGCTGAAATTTTCAGGGCTGTCACTGAAGTACAGGAAGAGTGAGGGAGGACAAGAGAGGTGGAGGGAGAAGGGGAGGGTGCACGGCAATGCACCTGCTCCTGTAGCGGAGATCGCGGAGTTGGAGCTCTTCTCTTGTAGCTAGTAGAGACGTGATCCAACTTTACATTTTCTTCCATTAACTTTAGTATTCTTTGCTTTTTAATAAGAAAAAACCCTCACTAGATTTCACTACATGCTGAATGAAGTATTCGACTCAGAGGAGGCACCTTCCCTACACCTTTCTCCACCCACAGGGCTAGTAATAATAGCTAATTTTATATGAATACTTGCTCAAAGCTAGACATGGTCTCAGATGCTTTTCATGAGTTATCTAATTCATTTTCACAGCAGCCTTCTATGACAGGGACTATTTTAACCCCTTTCACAGATAGGAAGACAGACATAGGTGGTTATACCATTTGCTCATGATCACAGATGAAAGTGGCAACACCAGGATTTGGGACCCAGCAGACTACTTCCCAAGCCCGCACCTCTTCACCATGAGGCTAAACCACCTCACAGACCCTGCTCTCATGTGTGTTCACACACATGTGTGTGCCTGTGCATGCACATGCACATGTATATATGTAGTGAGCATATGCTAAACAGAAACTAGGAAAGATCTGGGTCTTGTTTCCAGATTCATGTTGGTGTCCACTTCTCTGAAGGTGGCTTACCAGGTCTGCAAGGATATAGAGCTCCTCTGACACCGCCCCCCCAAGGCTTCAGCCCAGAGTAGAGAGCAATTAGGATTCTTCTTCCCTGGAAGGCTGCCCCTTCCACATAAGCCAGGGGTGGGAAGCAGATGCAAAAGGTTCCAGAACTCTGTGGAGACAGCATGCCTCCTGGTTCAGCCACACCAAAGCCAAGAACTCCTGTTCTACTTACAGTGGAGATAAAAAAAGAAACCAGGAAATGGACAAGCCTACTTCCCAGAAGGTGACACTAGACAACAGAATACCTTGTGGTAGTAATCTTGAGGGCCACATCCTTCTCTTACACTGGAGAAGTAGAGGCAGAAGGAAAAAAAAAAAAAAAACTTTCCTACTGTGTCAGGGCACCAGGGCCATTTTTTTTAAGAGAGAGCGGGAGGGAAAGGGAAACAGGAGGAGAGGAAAGGGGAGGGAAAGGGAGGGGAGGGGAAGACAGGGGAGGGGAGAGGAGAGGAAAGGAAGGGTGGGGAGGGGAGAGGTGGGGAGGGGTCTGTTGTCTCTGTGGTGAGTCTGGCACTACGTGAACATTTCCATTCGGTTTCCATCACCCTTACATCATGGAAGAGAGCAGTTGTCCAGGACTGCACAGCTGGTAAGAGCTATCAGAACGACCATCTTCCAGCTGTGCCATACCAGCTTGCCTACAGAGGGCACTCGGTGGCTGTCTTTTGAACCATGCAGTCACAGTCTGGCAGCATTAGAAAATTACCAACATCCTCAGCCAGTTTCTTTCCTGGTGAGAGGGACCCAGTCCCCATTTCCCAGGCTCATGGTGCGAGCCATGAGGAAAAAGTGGCATCTTGCTTTCTTCTTTACATGTCTCTTTGCTGCTGGACGTTGTATGACCCGATCCTGATCCTGGCCTTTCTCTGTATCAGGATTCTGGCCTATTAAGTTTAAAGATACTCAGAGCCAAAAAACATCTTAGAGACCATGTGTCACTATCTTCTTGACACTGTATTTATAGATGAATTATTATCTGCCAGGCTCTTTATTAAGAATTGCACAAGTGTTTGTTCATCTCATGCCCATGACATAGGTCAAGACACCAATGCACAGGACTTATCTAAGCTTACACAAGCTAGGCTGAGCTGGGATTTTTAGCTCGTCTGTGTTGTCCCACAACCCATGCTTTTAACTATAGAACCAGACTGACTTCTCATTGACATAATTATATAATAGTAGTTATCCTGATGATTATCCACTTACACCACTCCTACCACCACCCACATGGCAAAAGCAGAGCCTGAGTTCTACCGCACATCACCTACACACATTCAGAAACTCTTCTGTTCTTCCGCATGGACTGTTTCATGCCTGAGCCTCAAGGGTCTGCAGACAATACGGAGTGGAACAAACACAATTAAAAGGAGTTGCTATTTTGTAAACCAGATTTGTGCCTGCTGCTCCTTTCATCATTGCCAGCTAGTCCCAATGACCCCACTGTGATGAAAACTTATTTCTACCCACAGGTCTTTACCATATTTTTTACTGCTGAAATGGTCTTCAAAATCATTGCCTTCGACCCCTACTATTACTTCCAGAAGAAGTGGAATATCTTCGACTGCATCATCGTCACTGTGAGCCTACTGGAGCTGAGTGTGGCCAAGAAAGGAAGCCTGTCTGTGCTGCGGACCTTCCGCTTGGTAAAGTCTTCTCTGGGGCAGCTCCCCCTCAGATTCAGGGGAGCTGACTCCTAGGATAGGCACTGTCCTTTGGGGGTCCACCAGCCGGCTCTCCTTCTCCTTCCTTATGCAAGAGAGGCAAAGGATAGCTTCCGCCAGCCTAGAGATTTGGGTCTCTATTCCCAGCTGTTCACCAACCAGAGTGAGGATGTGCCTGCTTTTCTGGGGGCCTTGCTCCCTCATCTGTACCAAGGAGGGACTTCTGAGCACTGTCCTGTTCTCTAGCAAATAACAATAAACCACAGAAGCTCATATTTATTGAGTGCTTAACATGTGTAACTCACAATCCTACACCCTTGACATAGTAAACCTCATTTGATGCTCACAGCACTGAGGGATGGTTGCTTTTAATGTCACATGGGTAGATGAGAAAATCTGAGGCACAGATGGTTAAATGATGACCCCAAAAGTCTCCCAGCCTCCAAGAAAGCAAGAAAGAGGGAGGCGTGGTTCTCAAATCCAAGTTGCCCAACTCCTGAATCCTTGTCCTTCCCACCTCAGAGCTGTTCTCTCGTTTCCTAGTGCCCTAAATCACAGCCCAATCTCTTATTCATGCCAAAAACTGCCTCCTGTTACCCTCCTGTGTAGACTCTTCTCCAAACTCAGCTCCAGGACACCCTCTACAGGAGGTTTCCCTACCCAGGGCATCCCTGCCCTATTGCCTGCCGACTACACATTTAACAGGGCTTTGTCAGCCAAATCTGTCAGCTTCCCTGGAGCTGAGTCTGGGGTCACTGCCATCTCCCAAGTCCCTGGGGCTACCTGGAAAAAGTCTGACATCTTTCTCACTCTAGAGAGTAGGAAAAAGGCCCAATGAAAGGCATGGCTTGTTGTTGTTGGTATTCTCTCAGTGCCAGGTTGGAGCCCAGTGGCTAGGTAGAGAGCAGCGTGGCAAAATGAAGGAGGCGGGCTCGGCAAGTCTCTGTGTGCTGGTCCTCCAGAGGCTGAGAAGGTCATGTGATCACACACAACTGTGAGATCTAGGGCAGAAAGTCTACCTGGGACCCTAGCATGGGGGCCAGGTAGACAGACAGACTTGAGTCCTGGACTTGGTTTACCCAGGCTGCCTACAGGGATGCAATGCAGTGGGTCAAGAAAGAGGTACTAGCCCGGGATATTTGCCTTGGGTAAACTGGTAACTCATTCCTACTTGGACAGAGCTAGCCCAACACAGAACTCCAAGGAGGAGAACTTACCTAGAAATCAAGAAGACTTATACCTAAAAGTTGGCCTATATACCATTATTGTCAGTTTCCCTTTTTTTGTGAGATACCAGAAATCTGTATTTTTATGTGAATTGGTTATTAATTCAATGTTTAAAATAATCACACTGTTCAGACAACATAAAGCATGTTCTGAGACGTGCTTGTATCATTCGCCACAGGCTGATGCCATCTGCGTAAGTTGATGGCGCCCTCCCCACTCGGGGCAGAGAAGGGCAGCGTGGCTGCAAGAACTTCTCGATGATCTGGAAATCTTAGAAGATCCAAGATAAACTTCACACTCAGATGACAAATTTCTCCTGGTGTGTAGACCTGATAGCATGGGACAGGCACCTGAGTGAATGCTCAGTGTGAGATCCCCAGGCACAGGCACCAAGAAAGCAAGAGTGCCTGTGTCTGGGCAGCACCCGAGGCTGCTTTCCAATGAAACGTGAATATTTGGTATATTTAGGGAAACAAAGTGTGCAATATGTCTAAAGCCACAAGCAAATGAAGCTTTACTTCACAGTCTGGGTGTCTACAGTTCTCCAGGTGTGTGCCTCCTCTCTCTGGTCTTAGCACGCTGACCAATTCACAGTTCTCTGACCAGCTGGCCAGTCACACACACAGCACTTCCTTAGTGTTGGTTCCACTTGCTCAATGCCCTGGCTTGACTTCAGAGTCCCTCAGTGTTATTGCACCCTCAGGAACAAACTCAATCAACTTTCCACTGTGCCCTTGAGCAAAGTAGAGGTTTTGGCCAATCTCTACCCTGAAGCTAAAGCCAGGGATGTCCCTGTACCATGCCTGCACCTGAGCTGTGGGCATTACCAGGAAAAAGCCACACAACCTAGCTGGCTAGTTTCATTTAATTGGTAGACTTTATTTTTCAGGACAGTTTTAGGTTTTCAGAAAAATCGAGCAGAGAATACAAAGAGCTCCCTGTACTGCCGCTTCCCTCTGTCCCCCATTACCAACACGATACTTTTGTTACCAATAACTCCTGAGTGATTTCTCATTTCTCTAATAAAATCCAAAGGCCTTACAATAGTGCAGGATCAGACCCTGCTCTCTCAGCAGTTTCCTCTTGCCTACTTTGCTCCAGCCAAGAAGGACTTTTTTTTCTCTTCTTCCCACAGAACAAAACTCTGTCTCATTTTTGGCTGCTGTGCCTTTATTCCTGCTGCCTGGGATGTCTTTACCACAGATTCCACTTAGCTCTGTCTTTTACAAGCTTTGGCTCAAGTCACCTATCACCTCGTCGCAGGACCTCCCCTTCCCTCCTGTCTAAATAGAGCACCCAAGGAATTATCTTAGAATCTCTTAATTTTTTTAACACACTCACATCTTGTGAAAATAATGAGTTTTGTTTCTCCTTTTCTAATCCTTACACAATTTTACTCTTATTACTACATCACCGTGTAGGATAGGACATCCAGTACGCCGTAGAAAGGATGTATTAATAGCAGGCATTCTCACTGTTTTCTTTACTGCAAAAAGAATCTTTTAATATTTCACCAAGACTGACATTTGTAGCAGGCTGTTATAAAAAGAAAAAGGAAAAGAAAACATTATCAGTTTAGGAAGTTTTCTCTTGTTAAGAATATTTATTGTGAATGGATGTTTAATTTTATCAGACCATACTTGTTCATGTAAGATAATCACATTAAGATGATCACATATTTTCTCCTTTAATCTGTTAAACTGGTGAATTATATTAATTGATTTTTCTAGTGTTAAATCAATTTTGCATTCCTGGGACAAATATAACTTGATCACAGTAGCTTTTAAAAATACATTTGGAAATATAGTTTGCTAAATAATTCTTTAAAGAACTCTGAAGCCATATTGATGAGTAATATTTGGCTTATAATTTTCTTTACCTACATTGATCTTATTAAGATTTGATGTCATGGTAGTAAATTAGACAAGTCTCCATAAGCACAGTTGAAGAATATTTCTCTTTTCCTATATCTAAATTTTGAATAAGATTATAATTATTTGGGCCAGCATGATAGCTCAGCAGACTAAAGTGCCTGCTTAGGCAGAGCACAGCAGCAGGGGTTGAATCCCCAGTATGCCGTGCCAAGCCTGCCCCCGGGGTGCGCTGAGATGGCCATTGAGACTGGACGTGGTAGCGCACGCCAGTAATCCCAACACTTGGGAGGCTGAAGACAATAGAGTCACTACTAGTCCGATCTATGCAGTGAGACCTGTAGATCCTGCCCTAAAAATACAGGGGAAAAAAAAGATTATAGTTATTTGTTCCAGCCTGAGGAGATAGCTCAGTGGTCTAAGTGCCTGCCTGGCAAGCACAACGACCGAGGTTCAATCCCCAGTACCTCATGCTGTGCCAGGCCCTGAAACCGGCATGGTAGCGCAGGCCTATAATCCAGCGCTGGGGAGGCTGTGACAGGAGGATCGTTACAAGTCTGAACTACATAGCGAGACTAGATAGATAGATAGATAGATAGATAGATAGATAGATAGATATAGTTATTTGTTTCTTGTAGATTTGATAGCATTCACTAGGGAAGCCTTCTAAAGTCCAGATTTTCACTACAGATTTAGTTTTCTTAATAGATACTAACCTAGTCAGGTGTTCTATCTCAAATCGTTTGTTTTTGTTTTTTTAATCTTTATTTATTTGGTACAGAGTCTCACTTCACAACTCAGACTAGTGATTCTCCTGTCTCAGCCTCCCCAGCGCTGAGATTATAAGCATGTGCCATCACCACCCAGTTTCGGTGGCCAGCGTGGCACATCTGGGATTCCAAGGCCAGCACTGTGTGCATCCAACCCAGATCCTTGCGCTTGCCAGGCAGGTGTTTAGACTGCTGAGCTATTCCCCCGACCCTTCAAATCAGTTTTTTTTGTAAGTTATTTTTCCTAATAATTTTACTTCCTGTCTACATTTTTGAGCTTGTTGGAATAATTTGTGCATACAATGTTATCATTTAAGGATGGCTATCACCTATACTCGTGCCACCTTTTTCTTTCTTTTCTTCTTCTTTTTTTTTTTCTTTTTTCTGTATTTAAGACAGGGTCTACA
>NDGM011195951.1:0-10020 GCA_002564305.1 Octomys mimax
AAACAAACAAATCAAAACAAAAAATCTCCCAGATAAACAAGAAAAAACCCTAGTTTCACTTTCTTTTTTGTTGTTTTTGTAGCTTCGCTGTCTTTTCTGTTTTTTTTTCTTGTCTCTGTTTCTACTCTGATATGTATTTATTTCCTTTCTTTTTCAGACATTGACTTAGTTCATTCTTTTTGTAATTCTTTGAGCTGCTCATCATAACCTGAAGATTAAAAATTTTTTTTTTCATTTAACAATATGTAGCTCTTTGTAGAGTGTCTGAAAACAAGGCAGCTTGCTTCAGCAGAATAGGCAGGTGAGAAGCACACTAGCAGGAGAAAAAATGCCTGCAAGTTGGAGCTCAGTGTTTAAAACCTAATCATAGGAAGGACAGTCCATCATTTTTGCTATGTCTGTTAGAAACAATCACGTAGGTCCAGCCTCTGCTCAAGGGGAGGGGAATATACAAGTGCATGGATACTGGGAAGTAGTCATGTTGGAACCGATGTCAGAAGCTGCATAGCATTATTAACAAAATTAAAAATAGAAACAGGAATGAAGGTCTTATTCATTGTAGTAGCATTAGCAATAGCCAATTTGGGAACATTATAAGTGTTTACCAGTGAACAAAGAAGTAGAATATGATTCAGCCTTAAAGAAGGGAATTCTGTCCTTTGCAACATGGATGACCCTGGAGGACATTATGCTATGTAAGGCTAGACCCCAAATACAAATATAGTGTGATGTCACTTGCATGTGGAGTTTAAAAATCTCATTCATAGAAGCTGAGAGTTGAATGGCATTTGCTGAAGGAGGAGTGTGAGTGATAGAAATGGAGAAATACATTAAAGGGTATGAAGTTTCAATTATGTAGCGTAAGTCCAAGGTCTAACATGTAATATGGTAACTACTGTTAGTTAATACTGTATTGTGTGCATGAAATTTGCTGAGTGTAGATCTTAATAGATCCACCACATCCCAAAAATTGTAACTAAGAGAGATAATGTGTATGTTTTTTAGCTTCACTGTAATTATTTTACAATGTATGTGTGTGAAAACATCAAATTTGTGTTTCAGTGAAGCTGTTATGAAAAAGCAAAACAGAACAGAATCCTCTGGATTATTAAATATATTAGCTAAGATAGTAAAGTTTCTGGTGTCTACAAAATTTTGTATGTTCTTGTCAATATGTGGTACTTGAACTGTTTTAGTTTTAGTAGGCTGCTAATAAACACAGCTTTCATTTCTCAAATATATATGTCATTCAGTTCCTTCAATTGAAGTGGAAAAATAACTACCCATTACCATTCTTCAGTGGATAGCAAGCTATTTAGAGGTAGATTCAATGGATATAACATTATTATTATGTGTCTCTAACCCTATATAATATTGTAACTGGAACAAATTCCTGCATGCTTTGTTAAGGAATATGGGAAACTGGGCCTAAAATTACCAGATATTGCTGGAAATGGAAACTTACTTTTCTTAAATGGTGTGGTCACCATTTAATAATTTAATATCAGTGTTCTTTTTTGATTAAAAATTTGTGTAGAAACAAAATTCTTCTATCTAAATCTGTTTTCTTTTTCTTTCTTTCTTTTTTTTTATTTTTCTTAACTGATGCATACCTTTGAATTCAGCAGTTTTGCTTCAAAGATTTTACCCTGAGATCACACAGAGGATCGTATACAGCAGTGTGTATAGTAGTAAAAATAAATGCTTTACCAATTATCAATCAGGGATAACTTTAATTGGTCATTATTAAGAAAATGGACACAGATTTATTTGTTATAGAATATTATTTATGGTATTTGAACTTAGGAAAAGAAATGAAGTAAGTGTATATTTGTGTAATAATGCATGAAACGTTTTCTGGAAGTATACAAAAAGATAATTGTTTTTCTCAGTGGATTACATTAATAGATTATTTTTACTTTTAAATCATTCTATATTTTTAAATTATACTTCATGTCAAAATTTACATAATATAGTATTTCCCATATTAACCAATTTTAATTATGAAGTTCATAGTGTTAAATATGTTCATATTTTTAATGCAACTAATGTCCAGAACTCTTCATTTTGCAGAACTGAATTTTAATAAGTAGCAGCTCTCCAGTTCCTTTTTCTTCCTAATTCTTGGTAACCACCATTCTGCTTATTTATTTTTTAATTTTGGTTTATTAGTACATATAGGTAGTACCTGATGTTTACGTTCCATGTGGAAGGTTGGTTCATGTACATAATGCATCTTAAATTCTGTTTCTATCCCCTTCCCTTCTGTGTCTTTCCTCCCACTCCAGCCATCTTTTGATTCTCTTTCTCTTTGAAAATGATGTTTCCTCTTTTGTTTTGCTCTTTATTTTTACTTTAGGTTTCTCATTAAGGGAAACAGTGTGACATTTAAGCTTGTGTGTGATTGATTTCATTTAACATTATGGTTGAAAGTGCATGCATTTCCCTACTAATGACTCCAGTTTATCCATGTTTATGGCATAGTAGTGCTCCATTGTCTGTAAATACCACATTTTCTTTTTCTATTCATCTTCTGATGGATGGGTGGACTGTCACCAGGGTTTAGTTATTATGACTTGTGCTGCTATACACATGGATAAGCATGATTCACTGTAATATGATATTCTTAACTCTTGGGAATATACCTAGAAGAAGAGTAGCTGGGTTGAATGGAATTTCTGTTTTTATTTTTTGAGGAATTTCTGTAGTAAATTCCATTGTTGTTCTACTTGTTTACACTCGCACCAACAGTGTAGAAGAGTTTCTTTTTCTCTTGTAGCCTCTCCCGCATTTGTTATTTGGTTTCTTGATGATAGACTTTCTTTCTGGGGTAAGATGGATTCTTGGGTTGTTTGAATTTGAATTTCTTGAATGACCAGGGATGTTGAGCTTTTCTTCAGCTATTTACCAACCATTTATGATCCTTCTTTTGTGAAGTGTCTATTCATGTCACATGTCTGCTCTACTTTACGTCTTTATGAACATCAGTTCTCTAAGTACCTCATGTAAGTGGAATAGCATATTGTCTTTTTGTTATTGGCGGTGTCCTCAAAGTTTACTTACGTTGTAGCATGTGTTAGAACTTTTTTCTTCTTAAGGCTAAGCAGTACTCCACTAGTATGTGTATTTATACAAACATACCTCCATATCATCACATTTTGCTTATTCATCCATCCATCAGTGGACACGAAGGTAACATCTATCTTTTGGCTGTTGAGTAATGACCATTATTGTTGTGAACAATGCTGCTATGAACATAAATATCACTTGGAGACTCTTTGAGATATTTTGGGTTGAAACCTAGAAACTGAGTTGCTGAATCATGACACTTATTTATAATTGCTCTCAGGAGCAACCATACCATTTTTCAAACCCCTTTACCATTATCCTTTCAGGTCAGCAGTACTCCAGTGTTCTGTTCTTTGTATCCTGTCCTACACTTATTATTTATTTTTTTGATACATTCATTCTAATAATATATGTGATGTCGTTCTGTATTCTTTGTTTTTAAGTGTTACAAATCTTTATAATTAATAAACAACAGAAATATTTTCCTTTTGTAAAAATGAGTGCACAACTTTAATATTGTTTTCTGTTATAGTAAGTACTGTATTTATGTTAGATGCAGTAGTAATTTTGTGGTGGTATTAGGGTTGATTAGAAGCTTTTTGCTGAAGAGTAGAGTTTTTAGCAAAGCACTGAATATTATAGCAGACATATCTACTTTTAAAGTTTTCTAGTAGAATAATTGTTCTTCCCTAGAAGTTAAGTGCATAGAACTTAGCAGTCTTAGTAAATATAAACTGCTAATTTTTTATAGAACACTTTTGCTTCATCATTTATTAACTTATTAAAATCGAACTTAGGTATCTCTTAAACAGCAATTGGATTGGGCTATACTGTACCATGAAATTAATCTACTGCAATCAGTGATTTTTACTGAACTGTGTAACCATCACATCAACCAGTTTAGAAAATTTTCATTGTTACAGTTTCTCATTGCCAGATCTTTCTCATCTTTTTGTCAAACACAGACTTTCTGACAAAAGATTTGTTTATAATCCTGGGTGTAGTGGTGAATGCTTGTGATCCCAGTGCATGGAAGGCTGAGGCAGGAGGATTGCTGCAAGTTTGAGGCCAGCCTGGGCTACATAGTGAGTTCAAGCCCATTTGAAACTATGTAGTAAGACCCTTAGGAAAATAAAAAAGCAAAAAAAAACATTGTTTATAATAGAGCTGCATTTATTTTTTAATTTAATGTAAAATATCTTTTATTCAGTCTATCATCTTGCACCAAACATACACATCTTTGAATAGTGTAAATTTTATTTGGGAGCTATGTACATATGAAGTGTTAGAATTTGCATGCCTTTGGTATATACAGGCTGTGTCAAGGAGAACATTTTTTCATGTTTCAAATGTATTTCATCTTGAATTTATTTTACATCTCTTATCATTCATTTATTTTTAGTAGATCATCATTGGAAAGACTGATAAACTAGTGAAAAGCCCCTTTAATTACTTGCTGCATGTAAACATCAATACTTCCTAAGCAGGTCATATCAAGGATTAATGAAAAAGAACTAAATGGATAGAACAGTTTGTCATGAATTGGACAATAAGTACAGTTGTTTGCAAAATTGGTGTTTTCCTCATAAATCACCAGGGGGCACTCTTTTCTAGCATATTATTTTTAACTCTGAGCAACTGAATAATTGTATTGTAGTTTGGAAAACTTGCAGCCTGTTACTGATTTCCAGGTGTGGAGTACTTAAAGAGTAAAGATTTCTTTTCTTTTGTGACTTTGATTTTTATGTCTGATGCTTCATACTAGTGTCATTAGAGAGGATGCTACAAATAGGTGCCAATTAGATGCTTTAGGCAGTAATGTTTCTGAAATAAAATGCTGCCCCAATTTAGTCTCTTACAAGCTTTATCATATCACTGTTTGTGTTCATTTTGAGGTTTCTGATCGGGTGGAACGGAGGCTGCAGGAAATAGAGCGAGAGATGCGCACAGAAAGAGAGCTGGTGGAAAGACGGCAGGATCAGCTGGGACTGATGTCCTTACAGCTGCAGGAGGTTTGTGAGAAGCACTTTCTTGGAATATAAATCTTGAATTTGGGTAATTACTTAACCGTTGTTTAAACAATTGTAATTCCTTAGTTGTTGCACCTGACAATATAATTAACCTATGTAAGAAGTAGTGTAGAATATTGGTTAAATTCATTATATAGAATTAGACTTGCCTTATTACATATTTGCTGTTTTTGTGAACTTGCCCAAGTTTTTAAACTTTTTTAGGTCCTGCTTTCCTTTGTGGAAAGTGGCAATAATGTATGTGTACCCAGATTAGCGCAAGCATACATGAATTAGTGCTAGTCATTCACTTAGCATAGTGTGAGACATGTGCTCATAGCGTACTGACTGAGAAGAAAATTACTCTGCTTAATTATTTTTGGGAATGGACTACACCAACAGAGAGAGAGAGAGAGAGAGAGAGAGTGTTATCAAACTGTGGCTTGCAAGCCAAATCTGACTCACTCCTTTGGTAAGCATAATTTTATTGGAAAACAGCCATTCTTTTTATGTGTATGTTATCCCTGGGTAATATGACAGAGTGGCAGTGTTGAGTAGTTACGACAGGAAACGTGTGCCCAAAAGGACTAAAGTATTAACAGCCTGGCCTCTTGCAGAAGTTCTGTGCCAACTCCTGAGTTAGTTTATCATTAAATTCTCAATGGAGAATATTATCCTTCTCTTAGGTACTCTTTTTCTTCTTCTTCTTCTTTTTTTAAAAATTTGTTTTGTGATAAAATTAGAATAATTTATTGTTAAAATTAGAACAGTGTTGTTCTGATGTTCTTTTGTTCTTTTTGAGAATGTTGCAGATATAAAGCAAGTACTTTCAGATTTAAGTAATTTGTTATATATACTTTGTTCCTTATCACAGTATAATAATCAAAATCAGGAAGTCAGTATCAGTATAATAGTATGATTTGATCTACAGGTCATACAAATTTTGTCAGTAATGTTCTTTTCCGTTCTAGTATGAACATCCAAATTTCGGTGTGGCATTTAACTATGTTTCTTTAGTCTGCTTTAATGTGGAACAGTTTTTAGTTGTCATTTGTAATGACTTTGCGGAGTCCTAGTTTATTCTATAGGAAGTATTTCATGTTGGGTTTATTAATGTTTTCTTGAGACTAGATTCAGGTCACAGACTTCGAGCAGGAGACCAAGCTAACTGTTGTTACATCCTTTCCAAAGTATCACGTCAGAAGTCATGTTATGTTGATTGGTCACATTACTGGTGAAAACCGAACATATGGCGACTGCATTGGCTGCCAGGTTTTTCTATTATAAAGTTACTATTCTTTTAAGTTTTTATTTTATGAGGAGACTCAAGACTTGAAAATACTTCTTCTTTTAGAAAAATCATACTATTACCTATTACTTTTACCATCTGTTTTGAGTCTGACCTGAAACAGTTATTATTGTAAGTGAAACCAAATTCTCACTTTTAAAAGATCCATTTTTTCTTCTACATTTATGGACTCTTACTGTATGGAAGATTTTACATTGGTATGGGTGCATGCATTCTAGCTATATTGGTTATATTTCATTCTCCTTTTCGAAAATTAATTTGTTGAAATTTCATTTCTTGGACCTATAAATCAAATGTAAAAGTTAAAAGCAAAAAGAAAATCAAAAGATTAAATACAATTAAAAACTTTTCTCTTTTAAACAGTTTTTTTCTTGAACATTTCTAAAGATATACTAATATGCACTTTCAGATCATTTTTTATCAATTGATGATTTTTTTAAAAGTATTAAGAGACACTGTCTATTCAAAATTAGGACAGAAATTACGGCCTGAAATTATAATGTTATTTGAAAGAAAAATCTGCTTTTGATTTTTAAAATTTCATTTTTCTCCATTTCATAAAAGGAGGCATACCCTTGTTGGTAATTACTTATAAGAGGATACTTTGTTGAATAATTAGATACAGCATGTGGGTAGCCTTTTTTTTAACCTTGATTTTTATACATTTGTTCTCAAAGCAAATTACATCTGGTGAGGATCAGAATAGTACTGAAGACACAATTGTTCTTTTTTGCAAGAGAAAATTAGAGAAATTTTCTGTACTTTTTTCTCTCTTTGCAGAATGCACAAAATTACAAAGAGAGGAAAGGAAGATTACTTCCCACCCCTATTCTTGAGAAACCAATGCCTCAGTATTTACATTGTAATTGTCAATTTGACTAAAAGCTAGAGCTGTGATTTGGAATTCCATCTCTGACATTACAATACAGGATGGTGGTTGATTAGAAATGTTTAATTTCATATTTTGTCACTTTAATATAAGCAATGACCTATATGTTTTTAAAAGGTGGTTTTGGATTATAAACAGTGAGGTAGAAAGTTGAAAAGATTTAGGCATTTTCCTGCATGCAAGTTAAATGACTTATCTGAAAAGGTCATGTTTAAGGAGAGAGGATGCTTTGTTTTCTTTTTCATATTAAAAATACTTATGGAAATTCTTATACTGTATGATAATATGTGTTTTGCTTCTTGCTGTGGTGAGAAATTGAATTCATGGGTAAGTAAGTAAGTGTGGACTGTTAGGTGCTGTGCTCTTTTGCCTCCTTCAACTATATATTTCATTGTTAGTGAAAATTATGACACGTGAAGGGTATTACAAATTGGGAGAATTCATTAAAAATCCCAGCATGTCAAAGCTTTCTAGTTGTAAAGTCACATTCTAGGGAAGCAGTTTGTGGGTTTAGATGAGACCTGCTGCTTTTTAGTGATCTAAAGAAGTTCTTAGACCCAGGGAATTATGTCTGTTTTCATTTAATGAAAAACAGTGTTAATTATTGGAGATTGGGCAAGCAAAAGCCACTCTCCTTTTTAAAATTTATTAAGGAATTGTTTACTCTTTGTTGCTTTTTTCCTGACCTGAACACTGAATGCTAGCGAGGGCAGGGGCACTGTGGAATCTACTTCCACAATGACTCTGTTCAAGTCAGGTGAATGCTTGGTTTTAACTTAGTAATGATCTTCAGTAGCCACCAGATCTTGTATATCATGTTGTAAATACCCTGTTTTGTAGAGGTGTCTTCTGTAGGAGAGATGAGATTTTTTTTTAAACATAGGTTGTAGAAAAATATTCTTTGCAAATCTCATCAATGTGGAGTAATTACTCTAGTACCTTAAACTTTAAAAAATCAAATTTAAATGCCAGTACTTCTTTGTTGAATCATTGTGGTAACAAAATTTCCTTAACATTCGGATATATCGGTACATCACAAGCCCTGTTTTATCAAATGCCTCCTAGTAATCTAACTTCATGACCTGTATATAGTGGACTTGGACTAAGCCTGGTAGATACTAGTGTTGGGAAGAAGGTAATTATTTTATAAGCATAAATCACTTTTGTTTTTTTAAATCTCAGCTTCACATTTCATATGAAACCTTGCTTGGATATATATCTTAGAAATTTCTGACAATTTTTAAAAAATTAAATGTGGGGCTCTGGGATGACCATTTGTTTGCAGCGAGCAAAGGGCCACAAGGCAGGTAGAACCTCAGTATTTGTTGATCTTTGGGGAACATGGCAGCTGGATGCGCTGGATGAGTGGCGAGGCAAGCATGGCTTGTCACAGTGAACAAAGTACCTTTTTTTTTTTTTTTTTGCGGAACCAGGGATTGAACTCAGGCCCTTGCGCTTGCCAGGGAAGCGCTTATTGTACTGAGCCATCTCCCTGGCCCCAGAATATTCTTTTGAAAGGACTGGAACAGCAAGATTTAGGTTATGGTTAAGGAGTAGCCTGCCTTGTAGCCAATTTTGCGGGTGAATTTTTCTCTGGAGTCATGTGGGTCTCAGTGGAGACGTTGTCCCTTATCTTAGCTCCATGGTACCTGCTTACTATGATGAAGGTGGTATACAGCCTTGCCCAGACTTACAAGTTAAACTGAAAGCCAGTTTAGGGAAGTCACCTTTATATAGCCTATGCTGCTTGCTAGTTTGCACAGTCACATTTGGGCTGAGGGAGGGCAATGTGGCAGTCCTCCACATGTGTATATTTTTATATGCTTTTCAGAGCATTCATAGCATATTAAATTGCTAATTGCTGATTCCTCCCTTTGTCCACATTAAGAATATTCCTTGCCTAGGTACGACGAGATAGCTCAGTGAACTAAGCACCTGCTTAGGCAAGCACAGGGACCGGCATTCCATCCCTGGCAACATATATGCGCCAGCCCGTCCCCAGGTGTGCCAGTCCAGGTGTGGTAATACACACCTGTAATCCCAGGGCTGGTAAGGCAGAGACAGGAGGATCACTATGAGGGTCTGAGCTCTGTAGTGAGACCCTGTACCAAATACATTAAAAAAAAAAAAAAGAATATTCCTTGCTTACATATGACAGAGGGTAATTCAGCTCCTTAAAATTTAAAAGCCAGAGGTAGTACATATCTGTAATCCCAGACTCTTCCTGCTAAGGCAGGAATATCATGAGTTTGAACCCAGCCTGGGCAATTTAATGATTTAGTAAGATCCTGTCTCAAATTAAAAAACAAAAAACAAAACAAAACAAACCCCCCTCCCCCAAATTAAAGTTCTATAGAGGTGGCTCAGTGAAAAGGCTGAGTTCAATTCTAAGATACAGAATCTTAACAGAAGGTAATGAAGACTGATAAACTGTTGGGTTTTTTAAAAAAGAGATGGGACCAGTGGCTTTCAGTCTGTGTTACAGTAAAAACCAGATTATGTGAAGGTTATTAATAAAATAAGGTGATATGGAGAAAATTAAGGTAATATTTTTTTCAAAAATTTCCCTCTTTTAACATCAGTACCAAGTTTTAAAAACCTAATGAAGAAGTAGTTATTGATTCCTGCACAGAAATGTAATTGTGTCTCCAGAGAAGCTGAGTAATGTGGATACTTCATTAAAAAAAAAAAAAAAAAATCCTTGGTACTGTTTATTAACGTTTTTTTTTTTTTTTTTTTTTTTT
>NDGM011195962.1:0-10512 GCA_002564305.1 Octomys mimax
GTGTGTGTGTGTGTGTGTGTGTGTTTGAAACAAGGTCTTGCTATATAGTTCAGACTGCCCTTGAACTCATTAAATAATGCAGCCTGACTTTGAACTCCTATTGATTCTCCTGAATCAGCCTCTTGAGTGCTGGTATTACCTGGAACTCCATATAAATATTAAAAAGAAAATCATTTTACACACCATCTTACATTAAATTCTTTAATATTCTACAAAATATGTCCTGTCTTCATTAAATTGAATGCTCCTTAATTAATCCATCTTTAGCATTTCACTGACAGATCCAAGTTGTTGATTTTATCATCTAATAACAATGCTTCTCAAAATACAGCAATAAAATTTAGTAATGAAAATTTGCATTAATGAAGATTCAGTTTCATAATGTCATTAATAAAGATATAAGCAATGTGTTTATCCATGAGGAATACTAAGCTATTGAATCTTTTTTAAACATGCACTTATTGTCTTTTGATGTGCTTGTGGTATAGCTAGACTACTATTATCACTATGTTGCTACACACAGAGAACAAGGGCTCAGAAAGCAAAATATGTACTTACACATTAGCAGAAAAACAGAAACATGAATGAAACTTAAAATTATAACACAGCTTAATATACTGATAACTATTTTAGTTTTCAGACCTTAATTGAAAACTTTTAGAAAACTTAAATATAGCTGTACAAATACAAGACAAACATCATGTACTCTAACAAATATTGATAGCATGTAATGTTACTATGAAAAAAACTTGCAAAAATATGAGAGGTTAAAAATGCATGTAATAAACAATTATTGAGTTACTACTTAGCAGCAGGCTACACTGTAGACTTTGAAGACAGTATGGAGTAAATAAATCATCCCAGATATCTGATCTCATAGCAAATTGCTTCTTATGATAGAAGAAGTTACAGGTAATTTTACCTTAAACATTTTTGAATATTTGGTAAACACATAAATTGTACACACTCATGATGTTTCGTGCAATTTTTTTCAGTGGGACATTTTCAGTACATATATACTATATATATGGATCACTTTATCACTTGCTATATACCATTGTACCCTTATCACTTAATTCTTTTTGTTTCATGGTATAAAATAATTGCTATTCACAAATGCATTCTCTTCACTGGGTTCTTTATGAGGATCTAAATAGGAACGGACATTATATAATGTTATTGCTAAACATTTTCAGAACACCTGAGAAGAAATACATAGCACCTGGTAGGAGAAAATCAATTAAATCTGACTTTACAAGTTACGAAAAGACCCTTAAGTAATAAGGTTTTTCAAAGATCAAATGTCTGCCATGAGCAGCTAATGAAAATGAAATGCTCTGTCTCTAAATTTTCAATTCCAAAATTTAAAAAATAATATACCTTTGCCAGCTGCTTATTAAGTGTATACTCTGTTGAAATGCATTTTTTTTAAAAAAAATCCTTGACTACTTAAAACCTTAGAACAACTTTTCAATACACATACTCGAAAACCAGGAGAATACAAGCTGGCTTGACCTAACAAGTAGGAGCTGATCAGTCAGCGTGGGAGACTATTGATAGAAAAACATTTCTACTTGCTTACAACTCTCTCTACATGCCTATTGTGGAAAAAACTATTGGAGTTTCTATTTGAGAAGGAAGTATTTTGACTCAGTGACATTTAACTCTGCTTCCTTAATTGTCACCTGCTGTTTTTGTACTCTGCTTTTGACCTAACCAAATTGACTTTTTTCCTACTTCTAGAAAAAGTACAGTAAGTTTCAGAAGCAAGCTATCTTTTTTACTAACACAGGTATTTTATTTCTACACTGTAACTCTTCCCAGTATTAGAAACAAGTGTTGAGGAATATTAGGGTCAGCATCATTGTTTAACCCAATGTAATTGGTTACTATAGTTGTTTGTTGTATGTTTTGGCATTGGGAAATATGCTTGATGATACAAGGGAAGATACAAACAAATTCCTTCAATAATGACTAGTGGAGGTCAGAAACTATATATGATTACCCTTTTTTGAAACAAATACTGCATTATAAATATTTACCAACATGTAAAGGTACTCAGCCTATTAAGGGGCCTACGTACCTTGATGAAATCATGACCTTGCTACTAAAAAATAAGAGGTCATGGTAAAATAAACAAAATTCTTTTTGTCTTATTTTGAAATTGTAAGGTCATTCATATTGGTATATTTTAATTGGCTAGGGATAACATTAACAGACAAAATAATCGTAGGGTAAATTAATAAGCAACGTACTTGATCAAATACTTGTGATGCACTTCCAACTGACACATAATTGTATTTTCTGAGTTTGTATTATACTTTCACCAGATATTTGTGGGATGTTTACCATTATAAGATCTGGCACCAATTCATGAGAGAATGAGTCACTTTTATACCTAGACTGGGTCTATCTCTTAGGGAAGTACTGGTACTGCTTTGATATCATTCTCTCAAACATTTTTACATAGTTATGGCAGTACCATGAATTAAGTGCTGCATCAAAAGGTGTATTTACAAAACCACATCACACACAAGGTTTAAAAACAAACTATGATACGAATGGTGGCAAAAGATGTTTTCGTGAGCTAATTCCAAGTTTTCCACAAATTTAACTGAAAGCTGAAACCAGCAGCCCAAAAATCTCACATCTGAGTAGTTTCTGAGCATTAGCAGAGGCATGCTAATAAAACCCACAGAAAACAAGTGGCAAATTTTAATCCTTTTCCAAATTGCAGGGATATATGCTGCTTTTGATAGTATGAATGAAATTTTACTTGAGTATGAGTTTAAGGTATTTTTGACTTCCACTAATGTAATTACTAAGTTTGCAGTTGCAAGCACAATGATATGCATGGATGATGAAGAACTTCAAATGTGAAAAAATACAATTTAGAACTTCAAAAAAAGCTATGATAATGAAATGTGAAATAATGATGTAGAAAGTACGAGCCAAAAAGAGAAGCATAAAAAGCATATAATAAAATCTGAAGAAAATGATACAGAATAACAAGAAAATATAGTCAATGATCTTTAAGAGGGAGAAAACATGATTCAGTTGATTGAGTGAATTACTCATAGAAATTGTATATATTAAATAAGAATAGAGCATATTATTAATTTTAAATGGAATTAATGTTTTGAAAATTATATTAATGAAAGGATAGTATAAAATCAAAGAACATAGTAACTATAGAGAGAAAATGTTATTTTTCTATGCTTAGCTGTATGATGTTTAGATTTTAATGCTCAGAAAATAGCTCATACAACTTGGCATAAGACTTGGGTATTGAGCACTATAGTCATTTGTTTCTGCTTTTGCCATTCTATTACAATTTGTTTTCTCATTTCAATAAACTGTATATTCTTTTTACTTTACTTTTTATTTTTTGTCTTCAAGCATCAATCTGAGCTTAATCTCTAAACAGGTTTCCACTTTGAAGAGTAAAAAAAAACCTACAACCCCCCCAGAAACAAACCTTTAACCTGTGCCACATTATAGAAGCAAGCAATAACAACAGCAACATCCCACATTTGTAGTATTTTCCAATCTCCATCATGTATATCTACTTTCATTAAGGATAATATTATGTTACCAATGGTTTAACACCCTGCAGTCCTAATCCCCAAATACTTCATCAGCCCTAATGCATATGTATGATCTAGCTCTAGCGTACAACAGTAATTTTTTCATGGTTCTTTTGTTTTATTTCTTTCTTAATTAATTTTATTGAAAAAGAAATAGCAATGAGACAGTTTCAAAACAGGTTAGTAGGACAGTTACAATAATTAATACATTGCATATGATATCTTGTCTAAACACTATTAGTACAAATCTTTTTTCTCATTTAAGTAAGAGAAAGTAGCTGTATATCTATCCTAACTATACAACAGTAATTTTAATGGCATTTCTCACTTTTCAAATGTTTCAGTTACATTTGTTATGCCCATGTTTCCAAAACCTGCTATCCATTTAACTCATACTTACTAAGCATCTAATACATGACGAGCACTGTGGCAGGTGCTGGGAATCCAACAGTGAACAAAGCATAGTCCCTGCCTTCTTGGGGGCTAGATTTTACTTGACTACAGATGATATATGAAAACAAGTCTCTAGTCTCTCTGATTTTAATTGCTACAGGGAATAATTAAACAGATAGCGAATCAGTAGTGTCAATATTTTAAAGAGAATGAGCCGGGCAGGATTCGCTCCAGATAACAGTAGATCAGATTACTGGATTCTCTCTATTCTATCTTTGTCTTACCCTATATCTCTCAGTAGTGCCCTTTCAATCTTAAATTGTTCTGTTTCTCTTTGATACTTTACACTACATTTTTCAGCATTCATACTTATCTGGACATTTTCACCTGAGTGTTCCTTTTGGTTCTAGCAATTTAAATGGCACAAATTATTAGAGAGGCTTTAGCAGTTAGATCTGGGTCTTCATTTCCTCCAGTCACTCTTCCATGGATGATGTCATCTAACTTTAGTGTTTTTGGCATTGCAATCCTCCCACGCCTAATATCATCTCAGTACGATGATTCCCATACCTTTGTCCAGCTGAGATCTCTCCCCCTCAGATCCTGACAACTGACTAAAGATCCATACAACTAGACAGCTGTATCTACAGTTCACTACATCTAAAATTGGGCTCTTAGTTCTATCCAAAATTCACTAGTTCACCATATGTCTACATTTCTGCACATGGTCATAGCATGTTTGCTTTGTGTCCAGCTATAAATGTAGACATTGTTCTTGAGTTTTCTTTGCTTCTACATTCCCTCACTTAGTCCGTTATCAAGCCTGGGCTTTTCTGGCTCTGAAGGGGTGTCACGTGGTAACTGTCTTTATGTTCACTATGACCAACTCACCCACACCATAATTCTAGCCATCTGGGATTTATTCATTACCATCTTAGCTGTTCTCTTGCATTTCAATCCATTCTCTGTGCAACTTCCAGTTACCTTTTCAGGAAAACAAATTAAATTGTCACATCCTTATGCTTAAAACCCTTCCCTTGCAGTACTGTGGATAGAACCCACGCATGCTAAGGAACTGCTTTACCTCTGAGCCACACCCTCAGACCTTTTAATTGTATTTTAAGGCAGAGTTTTACTATACAGCCCAGGCTGGCTTCAGACTTGTAATTTCTGTGCCTCAGCATGCTAAATTGTTGGGGTTATACACTCACAGTGCCATACCCAGCCACAAAATTAATTTTATATTTATTTATATATTTGTTTAATTTGTTCTCTCCCTATAAGAATACAGTCACATCCTGCAATAGATGGTTCATTTAATGATGGATAACATGGTGCTAAATGATGGTCCAATAATTATTTCCTCTTCTCTAGTGACACTGTTGCTGTCACATCACCACACAATCAATTACTCTAACATTTTCAGTGATGCTCATGTAAACAAAACTATTATACCAGCATTTACATAAAATATAACAAATAAAATTATGCAAAACTTATATTATTTGATAATGATAATAAATGACTGTGTTATTAGTTTATATGCTTGCTATACTATATTTTCCATCATTATTCTTGAGTATACTATTCAAAAGAAAAAGCTTGCCATAAAATACTATGCTATGTTATGCTGGCATCTCATGTTTATGAGTTTATAATATCTCTTCATTGTATAAGAGGCCAAAGATAGTGATTTAGCTATTCCTTCTTGGTTTGTGTAATTATAATTTGTGAAATTCACACATGACAAAATCACTCAACAGTGTTTATCTTAGACTAGATCGCATTGCTCATCAATGTAGAGCTATAAAACCCACAGAAGGACAAAAATATTCTCTGAATTGTTTTACCAATGACTGCCAAATATCAAGTACTCAGTATATATTAAATAAGCAAATGGATGAATGAAGAAATAATTATAGCTTCTGAGAATAAAGGCTTGTTTTAGTGGCCTAAATCTATGAATAGAGAATAAGTCAATGTTATAAACTGACAACAGCTCTAGAAGAAGAAAAAAAGTTTAGCAAAGAAAAGAGTAAACAATATTCATCCCCCTACAAACATTATATGGAAGAGATTCTGTTTGATATGTATTTGATTCATATTAAGTATCAGTTACATAGGAGGAATTCATATCATACTTTGTCACTTATACTTCACCACTCCTGTGCATTAAGAATATTAAGTTTTTAGTGCTGGCCTGATAGCTCAGAGGACTAAAGCACTTGCTTAGGCAGAGAAAAGTGGCTGGGGTTTGATCCCAGGCTTGCTGTGCTGCCTGCGCCCCTGGGACTCACTGAGACAGCAAATGAGATTGATTCTGGTGGTGTGGACCTTCTTTTTTTAAATTTTATTTTAATTATTTTTTATTAATTTTATTGAGAACCAGATAACAATGAGACAGTTTCAAAAGCAATTAGTAGGACAGTTTCAATAATTAACACATTGCATATTGTTGTCTGTATAGTGGTTATTCATAGTAGAAGATGCAGATCTGATATCCTGTACAAACACTATTAGTACAAATCTTTTTTTCTCATTGAATTAAGAGAAAGTAGTTGTATATCTATCCTAACTATTTTGTATATACAGATAAAAAATGGTCCTTCATTTGTATCCCTATTTTTGTTTAGTTTTGTCAGAGATGGGCATTCCATTGCCATCCAAATATTCTAGGTTCATGAACTCAGAAAAATAACTAATATAGTCCAGTAGTCCATACTAGTAGTGGGTTATCCATAGGACTGGCAATGTCAGAAGTTGTTGACTTGAGCCTTTTATAGCTCAGTGTATTAATATGGCTTTACTTTTTTATACTTTGTTTTTATATTTTTCTGCTGGATGGTTAAGACCAAAATAAAGCAAGAGCTATATAACAAGAAATGTAACTTTTGTATCTGACAAGGTTGGTCAAATCCACTCAGGATTTACCCTGAAACCCTGTACCACAGTTTGTAGATCCTTTGTCAGTGTCAGGCATGTGGATGCCTCTTTCTTACAGGTGTGCACCTTTAATCCCAGCACTTTGGGAGGCTATAAACAGGAGAATCACTATGAGGCTGATTAGGGCAGGCCAAATACCTCAGCAGATTAAAGAGTCTGCAATCAGGAGCAGGGTCCAGGGTTCGACCCCTGGGCCTGCCATGCTGGACCCATCCCCAGGGCATGCTGAGAAGTCAATTCAGACTGGGCATGATAGTATGCACCTGTAATCCCAGCTTTTGGGAGGCTGTAAAGAGGCAGATCCCTATGAGTCTGATCTAGTAGGGAGAACCTAAACACCCTGTAGGCCCTTCCCTAAAATAAAAAAAAAATCTACGAGTACAATGCACATAATGAGTCCCTGAAGACCCTGTCTAAATACCAGAAAAAAAGAAAAAAAGAATGTTAAGTTTATACAATTTTTAAGTGGTAGTCAAGTTAAGTCTGAGAAAATGGATTCCTGTTTTTATATTCCAGTTTTCTCATTTGTAACCTTGGTCAAGGTTAAGTAGAATAATCCTTAGGTTCTTATTATATCATACAAATGATTTCTTAAATTATTTATCATACTTTCAAAACTCAACCTTGATTTGAAGAACATCTCATGCTATAAGAACTGGTTCAGATCTTTTTAAAGTGAAAAGAAAAATAAGCATTAATTCATAAGTTAGAAAGCCTTAACATATTATTTTAACTTATTATTTAACAAACCTGAATGATAATGATAATGTTAATATATTTTTAATTCCTATTGAAAACATTCCAGGAATGACTTTGGGAGTTTTTCCTTCCCTTTCAATTTCATTGAAGAGCCTGAGGCATAGTGGTGTTAAATCTCTAAACTAAGCAGTGAACTCAGCAGTGAATCTATGAGGACCTGGCCTTTCTTTGTTGACAACTTTTTAATTACATCTTCAGTTTCACTAATTGATACTTAGTTATTTAGAATTTTCATATCTTCTTCATTTAGCCTTGGTAATTTTTATATATTTAGAAATCTGTCTGTGTCTTCTGTGTTTTGCATTTTATTTGTGCACCAAGTAGGTAGTGATGATCAGGATTTCTGCAGGATTTGCTGTGCTTTCAATGTTTCATTCTTAATTTTATGGACTTGAGTCTTTTTTTCCTTTTTTTTTTTGTAGTTAGGACAGGCTGTACAAGGTCAGGGTCTCACTAGGTAGATTGGGCACGTAGTGATTCTCCTGTTTTCAGCCTCCCAAGTGCTGGGATTACAGGTACAAGCCCCCATGCCCAGTCTCAATCATCATCTCAGTGCACCCCATGGGTGGGGTCAGCACAGAAGCCCAAGAATAGAATCCCAGGTGCTGCGCTCTGCCTAAGCAGCTCTTTAGTCCACTGAGCTATCAGGCCGCCCCTTTTTTCCATTTTTTGATAAGATTGACTAGTTGTTTGTCAATTTTATTCTTTTAAAGAACCAAATCTTTAATTTATTTACATTTTTTATTGTTTCCTTAGTTTGTATTACATTAGTTTATGCTCTAATCTTTACTAAATTTCCTCCTTTATACAGCTTCTGGATTTGGCATGTTCTTTTCTGCAAGTTTGATGTTCAACATTAGGTTATTTGAGCTTGCTCTGTTTTTCTGATGTGAGCACTCACTACTGTAACTTTCTCTCATAGGACTGCTTTCACTGAGACCCATAAATTCTGGTATCGTGCATTAGCATTAGTATTTAATTTTGCCAGGTGATCCTCAGAAAAAGCACTAATATTTAGAATATATAAAATACTCAATGAATTCTAACCCCACACTTTTAAAGACCCCATCAAAAGTGACCGTTCAAAATGAATTTTCACTTCTCAGATAAAGAAGTACAAATGCCAAATAAATATATGAAAAAATGTTTAACATCATTGGTCATTTGAGAGTTGAAATTAAAACAATGCTGAGATGCCATCTCACTCCAGAAAGAAAGGATATTATTAAGAAATCAACCAACAGAAAATTTTGCTTCGGCTCTGGGGAAAAAGAAACTTTGTCCCCTGATGGTAGGAGTGTAGACTGGTACAACTACTGTGGAAATCAGTATAAGTATTCCTCAAAACTAATACTAAAGATTTCATCTGATCCTGCTGTTGTCCTTCTTGCTGTCTTCCCAAAAAAGAATCACTATATATATATATATATATATATATATATATATTAATATATTCATACCCATGTTTATAGTGCCACAGATGGTAATAGCTAAATATTAGAGTCACCCCAAGTGCCCGTTAACAGATGCAAGTATAAAGGAGATGTGTCTTTTTAATAGGCATTCTACTGGAGTAGTATTCATCTATAAAGACAGATATTTCTATGTAAATGGATACACCTTGAGAACATCATCTTAAGTTAAATAAATCAGACATACATGTTTCAATATCACATTGTTTCTATGGTATGAGAAGCTTTAAGAGTAAATAAGGACCAAAATGTATAATAGATATTGTGAAATAGAAGAAAATGTTCAAATAGGAGGTTGACTAGGGAGGGTGAATGGGGAAAGGAAGGAGGGAAAAGAAAAAAGAACAAGGAAAGAAGGAAAAAATGGAAATAAAATTTTTCTAAATAAGGAGGTGACAAGCATTAACCTGAGAGACAGTATGTCAATAATTAGTATGTCATGACAAGAAGTATGTATTTAGAAGACCAGAATTATAGGCATTCCAAGCATGACCCTAATATTAAACATTGCTATCCTCAATGCAGTTGCTTAGTTCACAGGCATCAGCATATATAGTTAGTGCGGGTGGGAATCCTATGAAAAAAGGGTAATAAATGAAAACAAGAGACAAGAAAAAAATGTCACAGGACTGTCCTGTTGCTGTGATGTATATGGTTAGATTTCTAAACTTCTGTGTAAAATATATATAATTGTTTATTTCTATTTTAAAAATATTTTATTTTTTAAATTTTTTCTTCATATTCTGTGGGGATTTAATGGTTAACATATCAATACTTGATGGAAAGTACCTGTTCCATGTTGTGCCTGAGATGTTTGATATTCAGATAGATAGTGAGGTGAAGCTCAACTGCCTATGTTGTAGAGTAATAACAATAAGCTTCTTTTCTGGATGGTTAACAACCTAAGTTTGCAGGCCACAAATGAGAGAAAAAGAAGGGCTGCAAAGACAGCCAACATTTTGACCCCAGCCTTTCAAAGTCAGTTAACACTCAGGACATAGGAGAACCTGTACTGTAACATCCAGCAACTCAGTTGTGTCCCAAATTCTCTGATCAATGAGATAGGGCCACAGAGGAAAGTGATCGATGATGTAGAGTATGCATGGAGACAAACATTTCTCTCAGGCTTTCACAGAGAGCAAATTGGCCAAGCAATGGCCTTGATGCATCCACATGGCTGACACTGACAAAGGATCTACAAACTGCTCTACAGGGTTTCAGGGTAAATACTGAGGGGATTTGACTGACCTTGTCAGATACAAAAGCTGCATTTCTTGTTATATAGCTCTTGCTTCATCTTGGTCTTAACCATCCAGCAGAAAAGTGTAAAAATGAAGTATAAAAAGTAAAGCCATATT
>NDGM011195964.1:0-14357 GCA_002564305.1 Octomys mimax
CCGCCCCCTGGTGGGCTGAGCTGGACACACACACACATACACACACACACACACACACACACATACACACACACACAAATAAATAAATAAAATTTTTTTTAAAAAGTTAGGTAAATATTAATTTTATGGTTTCTCTAAGCAATTCTGTTATAGCAAGTCTTTCTGAATCAATTATAACTGAAATCTCTCTGTTTTAGGATTATTTTACCCTTCCAAATCATGGGCCTGCTATAAACTAGGAAGCATGTTTTAATGGTGATATTTCCAGGGCACTGTTGTGTGCAGCACTGCAGTAATCTAATGGTCAAGGCAAAAGTATAAGTAAGCACCACCTGCCGTCAAGGGAGAGGTCCTGGCTTTTCTGGTAACTTGCACTCAGTGATTCGCAGCAACTCTTTCTTCATAAAGTGTAGCTTTTATTCTAGGCATGAAAATTAACGATCCTATCTCTCAAATGTACTTTTTCAAGGTACTTGGCCAAGGAATACATTTTGCATAAGTTAAACTTGCTAATTGTTTTGGTAACCAGAGTTTGAAAAGAACTCAGGAAAAGTAGTGTCCTTCAAAGGGAGCCATACTACAGAAAAGGAAAGCATGCTGGCATGATTATCCAGACATTATAGTTTCAAAAATCTTCTACATGTAAATGAATATGATACAACAATACATTATTTTTATTTTATTGTCTGCCTTATTCCATTTAATGCAATGGGCTCCAGTTTCATTCATATTGTTGCAAAAGGTAAGATGATTTTGAAGGCTTAATTATGTTTCAAAGATGCTGTGATTGTTTGCATATTTTAGTACTGTGAACAATGCTGCCAGGAGTAGACATAGCTCTACATGATACTGACTTTACTGGGCTTGGAGGCATACCTAACAGAGTTATTGATTAGCAACATCGTAGCTTCTGTTCTTAATTTTTTGAGAAATATTCATATTTTTCCATTATAGCTATACCTGTTGACATTGCAAACAAAAGTACATAGGCATTCTTTTTTATGCCCTCACCTACAATTGTTGTCCTGTCTTTTCAATGATACCATAGTCATCTTGTACATCTGAGGTGATATCTCATTCTGGTTTTGATTTGCATTTCCCCAATGCCTGGTGATGTTGAAGACCTCTACATTTTCTTATTGAATTTTTCTTAATGTCCTTATTGGAAACCTATCTATCAATATCTTTTGTTCATGTTGTAATGAAGTTGTATTCTTTTTACCATAACTTTGCATGAATATTTTATATACTTTAAATGTTAATATCTTCTCAGATATATAGTTTGCAATTTTTACCTAAATCTGCTCATTTTTCTCTCATTTTCCAGTTTTAATTTTGGAACAAGTTTTAATTTGGAATGCTAAATGGTCTCTTATATATTTTTACTTTTTTTAACATGAACTTTCCATGTAATATCCAAAAAAAAGTTGCCAAAGCCAATATTAAGGAGTTTTCTCTTATACTTTCTTCTAGGATCTTACAGTTCAATTTTATTTTTAGGAATTAATCAATTTTGAGTTGATATTTTGTAAGAGTTCATTGTTTTCCTTTTTGTTGTGAATATTCAGTTTTCCAGACATCTTTTTTTGGTCCTGGGAACTGAGCTCAGGGCTTCACGCTTGCCAGCAGGCACTGGGCACAAACATGTCTTTTTGAAAAACTATCTTCTCTCATTGTTTTGCTTTGTGTCTAGGTGTCCCCCCAAAACCTCATGAAGTCATATGGTGCAGGCCTTTCAGTGGTTGCTGAATACAGAGTTTGTGGTGGACTCATGTCCAACGCTAGGCTTACTCTTGGGCAGGTGACCCGCTTACAGTGTAAGAGACAGGAAGAGGCTTGTCTCTATGCACTCTCTCTTGCTGCTTTTGTTAATCTTTGCCTGTCATACATTGCGCCCTCTGTGGAGACACCCTGCTTTGGAGTCAAATGATTATGAACTGAAACCTTTAGAAACTGTGAGCTAAATAAATCTTTCCCCTTTTAACTTTGGATATTTGGTACTTTGTCTCGGCAAAAGAGAAAAGTAACTAACACACCCACAAAGTGTCTCCTTGTTGCCTTTGTACAAAGTTAATTGACCACATACACTTAAGTTTATTTCTGCCTTCTCTATTCTGTTTCATTGTTTGGTGTGTTCATTTTTATACTAATAGATATTGTTCCCTTGAAGTTAGGAAGTGCGTCTTGAGCAAGGGTCACTTAGCCAAAAACAAAACTAGATGCATTCTCAGATCTCTGTTTTTCATGACCCTTATTCTGGTTTGGATTATTACCTGGAATTCAAATATTTCATTATTCTTCACTCATGTAATTCATATTGATTACCTGAGTTCCCTTAATATTAAATATTTCACTTTAGCATAGAGCTAATAGCACACATGTTGCTCAGAAGTTATATTACATTAGAAAAGTGTTTTTAGCTCAAAATCTGAAGAGCAGTTTATACACACCTGCCCTTTTTCACAAACACATTCACAGGCTCCTTTTCCCTGTAACACAGGCAAGTGGTAAATTACTGAAGCACATCGTCACTGCATCATCTCAGATAGGGAGTTCAGTCAACAGCCTTGTGGGCTTATGCATGATGCATGTTTTCCTCCTACTAGCTCAGTGAGTGAGGGAACTGACTTAGATAAGCCATGTGGAAGCCATTTGCATATCCAGAGTTAAGGCAAAACTTGTCTCAAATTTATGCCCTGAAAAAGCCAAGCTTATGTGTCTATCTGGTTCCTAACCAGCTGTTGCATATAAACATATCAAAACTGTGGGGCAAAGAATCTCTCTCAACCGCATATACCCTAATTTCTAGCACTGCTCATCCAAGGAAATGTGATGGATTCTGCATTCATAGACTGAGAACTCATAATTTGGCAATGATTAGCTCCCTGATAGTTGTACCTGGACAGAAAGCATGGCAAAGAGAGAAGAAGGAAATCTCCTGCTCCTGATGAATGCTTTCATTTAAGTGCTTTTTCACAGTCCCCAAAGACCCCCCAATTTTTTAATGGAAGATAGGCTTCTAAAGGAATATAGACATAACTTGGAGGGATAATCTGATTGTTTTTTCATTCTTTTAATTAATTAATTAATTTGGTATAGGGTGCTGCTATGGAGCACAGCTCATAGTGATCCTCTAGTCTCAGGCTCCTCAGCACTAGGATGACAGGCACGTGCCACCACTCCTGGCTTCAGTAGCCAGCACAGCAGCATTGCACTGGGTACCATGGACGTCAGGCAGGCGCTTTGACCTCAGCCCTATCCACTTTCAGTTTGATTTTATACCAAGTGTTTCTTCATTCCCTAACTACTTTAAAAAATAATAATAATAATTAATTAATTACTTATTTTCATGTATGTATTTGGTACAGGGTCTCACTACACAGCTCAGACTCCTCAAGTTCCTCCTGTTTTCAGCTCCCCGAGCCCTGGGATCACAGGAGTGGGTCGCTCCCCTTAGAGGGTGGCAGGTTCAAGGCACCCAGGGGTCAGGACAGGCACAGCACCAGGAACATTTTTTTTTTTAAAAGCAAGATCTCACATAACCAAATAATATTATTGTGGTCAGGATAGAAAGTTTTCCTAAAAAAATAATAGCACTAACGGCTTGTTAGACTAAGCACAATTAATTGTTCATCAAAAAATGTGAAGAATATGTCTGAACGCAGTCTAGATCACTAAGGTAGAAATGAAAGTGTTCCCTGCACAGCTGCAATTTGGAGTACACAAAAAGCATACAGAGGTTAAAATAGTTTAAATTTAGGACTCAGTCAAAACATGTGACAAAGAAAAGAAAAAAGGCTGAGGACAGTTAGCAGGGGTCAGCAAATTAACATTTATTTAGCACTAAGCACTTTTTCCCTCATTTAATTCTCAGGATAGGGGAAAGTGGTAAGCATCATTAGCACCCATTTTACATTTAGACAAAGTTAAACCAGAGGTTGAGGCCTGTGCTCTGAGTGACATCACTGACGAGATTCAGGATTTTCCTTTCACCGAAAGTTTAGCAAAGTGAGTGATTTTGCATCAGGGGTTGTACCAATTACAGCTTCGCTAGCCGCCTCTTAGTATGTTGTATCACAATCTCTTTAAATATTAATTCACTTCAAAAGCCAAATATAGTGTCTTTTGCTCAGTAGGCAATCAATAACCGTGAGTTATAGTAATGCTTCTTAAAGGAGTTGCATAGAGCACTACTTCATCACTCATCCTTAACCTTAGAGAGATCCAGCGCTTGTATTTTAAAGATTTATATACTTGAGGACAAAAGACTTTGTTTAGAGAGGAAAGAAGGATGAACACAGGCTAGGGGAAGGGGGAGGGAAAGAAAAATGGAAATCAGATGGTTTTAGGCTAATAGTTTCTATTCGTAGGTAGATAAGTATATAATTTAACTTCAGTTTTTTCCTAAGGACTGTTCTATGGAAATGATCAGACAGTAATAACGATGATGTGTCTTTGAGTACCATAACATTATGGCAGTAATAGAACAGAAAAGGGGATGGGAGGGAAAGAAAATACACGGACTGATACAAAGCAAAATATACTTATAAATATATTTTCAAATACATTTACTTTCTAAATTTTAGAGTTAGTTGGTTTGTGTTATCAAATTTTTAGTGGTGTCATTTACAATGCTTTTTATTCTTATCTTTCCTTCTTTATTACCTTTTACCTTTCTTAATTATCTTTCTCTTTCTTGATTAAAGTTATTTTTGTCCAAAAATCTCATATCTATACCTTTTACACATTTTTTTCAAATTTGTATTTGTTGATGAAATGCAAAAATTCTTGAAACCAGTGTCATACCTCTGGATTCATTTGACAGCCTCTCCAAGGTGCTGTGAGACTGTCACCTACTATTTTCTTCTTTACTGGGAATCAGATTTAGGACGTTGTACTTGCCAGGCAGGTGCTGATGCTGCTGAGCTGTCTCCGTGGCCCACCTACTGGATTAAAATTAAAGGACTATGTTACTCTCATGAGGAGATTTCATTCCTGTCAGATACTAGAGATTCGGGCATAGCATTATTTTTAGGTATGAGATCAATTCAATTATCTAACTGAGGGACAAATTAATATGATCATGTCACATACACACATATTGGCTTTAGATATTCAATAATCAATAATATTAAAATGTAAAGTTATCTCAGATTCATTAATTTATTTATTGAGACAGGATCTCATCATAATTCAAGCTAGCCTTGAATTCACTTGTAGCTTAAGCCTGTCTCAAACTCACAGCAATACTCCTGCTTCAGCTTCCCAAATATAGCCATTATAGGCATGCACCACTATACCCAGCTTCCTCTTAATTTTAAATATGAAAAAAATGGTAAAAATAAAACCAGGGAATTGTGAAATAGCTATTATATTTAATTGAAGATTTAGCATATTCTTTTATAAACACTATTATTTATTGGCTATTTGGTGCACAACCTGTGTGAAGCTACTGAATAATTGTAATTCACCATTTTCACAAAATGTAAAGTATAAATGATATGTCAAGTGGCAGACTTGGATTGTGTAACAAAGTGTGACCAAGACCAAGATCAATGATCTTTTCTGTTATAAAGATCATGAAAATTGAGACTATTCAGTACTTAGAATTTCCCTCAAGGATGGGAAAAGGCCCTTGAGAGGAAAGGACCCTCGTGCATAATTCCATAGGTTATCCCATTTTGTTGCTAAAATGCTTAAATGAGCTATTCAGTGTAAACTAGGTGTAGCTCTTGATAAGGGCTAAACTCTGAGTTCCAACTTGAGCTCCATGTTCAGTCCAGCAGGGTGGTCCTGAGACAGGATGCTGTTGGCTTAATGTTGCCAATGGCAGCCATAGACTTGGAGTAATCGGGTTTGAGTACAGCATAATTTATAATGCAAAACACAGCACAAACAATCAGAAGCAGACCAGATCTCACCAGCTTGCTCTGTGTGACATGAGAACATGTGGAGGAATGAAGTGTTCATAATTATGAATAGTAGCTACATTACCATAACTACATTATTCATGGCTTCAAATGGAAATGCTGTCTTACAATTTCATGCCAATGATTTTTTTTTCACTTTTTAAACAATAATAATTTCTCTTGCTCATTGTTTAACATTCAACAGTGCTTCAAAATTCTGAGAAGGGAGTGCTTTCTTTGTGATTTTTAAATGTGACACATTAGTTTGGACACAAAAAAACAGGTAAAAAAAAAAAAAAAAAGAAACCTTAAAAAGAGAAGGTAGACAGAGGAGGGACTAGCAGGCAATTAGAGCCCCGTCCACTGAGAGCAAGAAAATGGGATACTGATTGCTGCACTCAAGTGCTCTTTCACCCTTGGGTGCCAGGGCAAGAAAGGGTCAGCAGAAATTCAGTCTGTCAACTAGACTGTCTAATTGTCTGGACTGTAATTTCTACTTACTGCATTTAGAGTAACCTAGAGAAGCAGTCTCTTGATCCAGCAGGCTTTAAATTTTTAACAAAAGTAAAAGAAACACATGCCCAATTGAAAAGAAAAAGAAAAAGAATATTCCAACCCCCTTCAGAACTGAACATGCAGAGAATAATTTACATGTGTTGTTTCACTGTACTCTAAATGTGGGAATGGATAGACTTACGATGTAGGCAATATTACATCCATGGTAAATAAAAGGAAGTACTCAGAGACTACAGTGTTGCCTGAAGCCAGCCAAAAAAGATTCATAGCTGGTATAAACATAACTAAAAAATAGAAGCTCTTAACTTCAGCTTTTGCAGAAGGCCTTTTGAAAAGTTAAGTGCTTTACTAGTAAATGTCCGGGCAGCAGTTACTTTATCTGTGTAAAATTCATCTACACAGCCAATCAATGTAAACTAACATTAGCCTTGTAGTATTAGTTGGATTGAGTAAAATAATGCCAGTAAATGATTCTCTACAGAACCCAATTCTGAGGAAATCCTTAATAAGTCGCCTTTATGATTGCAGGATAATGAAAGACGAGACAGAAAGGTAGGGCATAGGGATATATACAAAAAGTCATGCAGACTGTGTTATACACATATGTATATGAACATGTTATTATGAAAATATCGATCACATTCAAAAATGAAAAGCATCATGGGATGATCCCCACTCGTCATCAGCTAACTTTGCCATACACATTTATTTCCATCCCCATTTTCCCTCACCAATAAATCATTTTGAGGTCAATCATAGACATTGTATGCTTGCTTTCTGACATATTTTAGCATCTCTAACAAGACAATGTGTCTTGGCAAAAGTACAATACAGTACCATTATTTCACTTAAAGGGATTAAAAGTGGTTTAATGTTATTTTTATATTATCAAGCATCCAGGGATGATTTTTTAATTTACATCGTAAAGCTGCATGCATAAATTTCTTTTTCCTTTGTTCTTTGGATTAAGAATCAATGTGCATGCATCAATTTTTGTGCCTGTGATGTTCTTCTTTTTTGAAGTATCATTTTGTGTCTTACCCCATGCCAGCCACCATGCACACAACTTTGGTTTTATCCTTGAGACTTTAGGTAATGGCTTATGTATGCTGATGCTAATAATCCATCCCCTGCAATAAAATAAATGATGACAAATGTGCAAAGTAGTTACATTGGTAGGTGGAGAGGTAGATAGAAAAGATTATATTGTAAGTTCTGCTATGTGTACATGTGCACAATGTCTTCTTGTATCTTTCAGATACTGACAACTATTCATCTTTGTTTACATTTGTTACCGTATAGAAAGCTGAAACTCTTTTACAGTCAAGAATAATGGTTAGCTTTACGAAAGGAGTCTTTGAAAGGTAGTCTTAGAAAAAACTTCATATCATCTTGTGATGAAAACCACAAGTCAGAACTTCCATAAACCACAGAATAGCATTTGAGACATATGGACCGATTTACACTGGGATAAAAGCCCCTATCTTACGTGTGTCAGTGTAGCCAGACAATATTAGGATACAATTGCAAATATAAATGGAACAACCACTTTTCCTATACTCTAATAATTTCTAACCCGATATCAAGCAAAATTGTGAATAGATAAAATTAAGATTTTTCCATACTCTAAGTTTACTTTATAATTTCTCATGATTATTGACAATATTTTTTATGAAAGTCTAAAACATTTTCATTCATTTTTCCTATTTATAATGGATACTACAGAAAAATAAAAATATACCAGTAACAGTAACTGTTATTATATGAAGAAGTAAAAGGAGGAGGAAGAAGGAAGGTAGGAAGACAATTCCCAAGACTTACTCAACCAGAATAAATATAATTTTCTTTCAGACAGTACCATATTCTGTATTAGTCAGGCTTTTCTAAAGGAACACATATAAAACAAGATGTATAAATATATACGAAATTATAAGATTGGCTTATGACAGTCAGCCACAGAGTAGGATGAGGAAATGTACAGAGTGCGTCTGCACACCCAAGACTGAAGGATTCCGTCCCAAGTTCTGAAGCTTACTACAGCGCTCCATGCAAGTCTCTGTCAGTCAGATGATGGGTCTGTGATGGAAGGCTGAAGAATCTGTGATGGAAAGCTAAAGGATCAAAGCTGGAGGCCAAAGAGTCTGGGCTGGAAGCCAGGAGATGAAGTTCAAGCTGACTGAGAAGACTAAATTTCCTCTGAGGAAGTAGAATGCAGAATCCATCCTCAACCCCTTTACATGCCCTTCTTGTTCTAAGTCACTCTGGGATGGGGCCTTCCCACCCTGGGACAGGCATGTTCATGGCCAGGGCCCCCACAGTCCAGGGTGAGGAGCTGCTAGGTGATCCAGCCGAGTCGACACAATGTATTGACCACTACAGTAAGTAAATAGAGATAAAAATAAATCAAAATGGTATCAGGTTGTCCTACAAGATAGAATGATAAACTTACAGATTTCATTTCTCTGACCTTGTCATTAAACAAGCTATCTTAGTTACTTTTCCCTTGTTGGGACAAATAGCTGACTCCCAAAATTAAGGAAGGAAGCTTTATTTAGCTCACAGTTTGTGGAGGTTTCTGTCCCTATTCAGCTGGCCCCAAGGCAGACTAGTACAGGGAAGAGGGTCAGAGTTCACCGCAGTGGAAAACAGCGAAGCACCAGGAGCAATCGGGAGGAATAGTGTCAACATTGGCTACAATGAGCAAGTCTGTCTCCCTTATGTTGCACTCAGCCTATCTGTCCCAGGCCGGGTGTGTCCTCACACCCATAATCCCAAATGAATCAGAAGTTAATGACAAACTCTAGAAGTCGGCCTCATGAGGCTTTGGGAGGACAAGGGACAACTAGACACCATAACACAAGAAAACAAACAAAAAACCACCAACCATTCTCTGAGGAGGTAGACTCAGCAATCCACTCTGGTACAAGTCTCTAGGGGGTTATATATGTATGCACATTTAAACCAGATGGACCTCTTCCTTACAATGAATATGTAAAGAGAACCTTTGCATACCTTGTCAAAGTCCTTCTTTGATCTATTGAAATGTGAGAAGGGTCAATAATCTGCATGAGAAAGTGGAGTGTTTTTCCTTTGTTTTATGTTTATTTAGGTGTATAAGTAAATCCTAAGCAACAAACCTCTATCTTTCTCCCAAGTAACAAATCACAGAGGACCAGCTTAACACCAAACAAGATACCAGGTATACACCAGAAGGCTCCCTGAAATGGTCAGGTGTCTGGCAAATAGGAATGGTATCATGGGGCATGGCTTGTGCAGTCACACAGGACCTTGTTGTCATAAATGACCTTTACCTGCTTTAATTCTTGTGCTCCTAAATTTGTTTTTCTTAATAAAGCGTTATTTCTCTGTAATTCAAATCCAATATCAACAAACAATAGTTCAATACGGGGAACTAAGAATTTAACTTTAAAAACTTCTTTCTTTCTTTCTTTCTTTCTTTCTTTTCTTTCTTTTTTTTTTTTTAATGTAATTAGTACTGGGTCTATAGGATCTTACTACACAGATCAGACTCTTAGTGATTCTTCTGTTTTCAGCTTACCAAGTGCTGGGATTAAAGACATGTGCCACCACACCCCAGCCTCAGTCACCATCTCAGCACACCCTAGGGGCACGGCTGGGGATCAAACCCCTGTCAGTGCATCTGCCTAAGCAGGAGCTTTAATTCGCTGAGCTATCTGGCTGGCCCAAAAACTTTTTCTTAGTTTAATAAATGGAACTTAGTATTCAAAATTTTAGCTGTAAACTATGTTAAAAACTAAACAATCCTTTTACATAAAAAGAAAGAAAAAACAATAGCAAGAAAGCATAAGCCAGCCAATAGCCTCACATTCATTTTTACAATAAATGTACCTTGCTCATACCACCGACACTATCTAAGCATGAGGTAGTTTTGGATGGCTTAGAAACTGAACCTAGAAGCACAGCACTGGCTGCAGGGACTTTCCAGTGCCTTACAGCTCCTTCCTCACACCAACATGATGCATTTGTCTTGGCTGTTTTTGTTTTGCACCATCTCTGGTGAATTAGCTGATTCTAGAAAAGAAAGGCGGGATCAACAGGCTGGTGTAGGCAAGGAGAGAGAAGCTAAATTGTTGTAAGTAATATATAAAAGGTAGGAAAAGAGCTCCTTTTATAAACACCTTGCCCCCTTGAGGCAGTGATAGTATGGATATCAACATGACAAAGGGACATAGTAGCAGGGAGTCTTACATACAAAGAAGGCATCTGCAAAGGCCTCCTTTCACCTTTCTAAAGACAATTCAAAGGAATTCCTTCCTTTCCCTGGAAGGTGAAGTCAACAAAAGTCCTATTATTTGCACTCTGGAACTCTGGGTCCATTCGTTCTATATTACACACACACACACACACACACACACACACACACACATGCAGAGTTGTGCCATTCATCTATACTCTCTACAGCTTTAGATACTTGTGTTTCCTCATAATTTGTAGTGTAATGAGGGGAGGAGAGAAGAAAGGGACATGGAGAAGGAGATAGAGCATTTACATTTCTATAGTTTATATTATACATATTCTTTTTTAGTACATATATTCTTGTAATTCTTGTCACTATTAATTTTTACTATTAGCCTCTTACTGTGCCTAATTTGAGTTCTTCTTTAACATAGGTACGTATATGTAGGTGAAAAGCCTATATTGTATGTATTAGTTAATTTTGTCATTTCTAAGACAAAATACTCAATATCAAAGGTTAAAGGAAGATTTATTTGGATCCTAGATTGTAAAGGTTTCAGTGCGTAATTGGCTGGCTCCCAGGCAGGGTGACAAGGCACATGGCCATGGAAAAGGAGAAACAGTTCATGGCAGGCAGAAAGCAGCAAGCAGCACACTACAAGTGGCTAGCAGTTACCTTCTTTCTGTCCCTTATACCATTTCTAGAACACACACCCTTAGGACAGTCTCATGGGGGGGCACCAACCTAGAGTGGGACAACCTTAACCTTACCATCAAAATGAGAAACAATCCCAGCATCACATCCTTAATCCCATCATCACAGATTCTAGACTCAGCTACTTCCACAAAGCCCCACTTATGACAGAGTGAGGTTTTGGGGGGAAATCTACAATGTTATGGTACAAGCCATAACATTATATATCAGGCTTCATATTAGATTTGATTAAAAAAAAAAAAAACCCTGGCATAATGTCTTGGAATGTAACTTAAACAGATTTTGTTTGGACTGATTTCAACCCCTGAAACCGGCTCTTAAGTATGAGGGCAACTTCTCTTTTTCAGGATGTCCATAATATTCAAAACATTAAAACCAATGATAGCCCTAACAGTGACCTTTGGTTCCATGACATAGAATAAAAGAGACACTTTGACTTTGGAAGATACACTATAGCATTCTGGATCCTTACATCCATAGTCTTTTAAAATGATTTTGAACAACAATGGTTTCATCCCTCCCCCTCGCCCAAGAGAAATTATACAGGAATTTTTATACAATCATGAAAGGGGTATGGAAATTGACAAAGACTGCATTGAATTTCTATTATAGTTGGAAGGTAGATCTTGAGTTCTGCACTTTGTTTCGCATAAGGACATGTAATTTGTATCCCACACTTTCCAAGAAGCATAAAAGACTTTCTATTATATAAATGTAATCTACATGAATAGCAATAACAGCACTGCCATATGCATACTCTTCTATAATGTGATTAAAATAACTAAAGAATATATTGCTAATCCATACACAAGTCACTAAATGCCTACATAGTTTTCCATGACAAGGTTGTACCATAATTGTTATCATTATTTTCGGCAGGTACATTTTGTCAGTGTTTTTCATGACATAAATAACACTTATTTAGCCATTCAAGGTGCCACATTGAATATAGAAACTGGAGAAATGAGGCTCCTTTTCTGATTATGAAGGTTTGATAGTCATGGTGTTGTAGTCAGGGTTTGCGAGGAAAACAATTTAATATAGTGTGCATAATTTAGAGGATGTTTTTTATACTAGTCAGCCACAGAGTCAAATACAAAAGAGTGCAGGAAATCTGTCTACACACTAAAGACCCCAAGAATCCAGCTGAGGGTCTTGAGCAGATGGCAATATCCTGCATGAGTTCGGCTGAAGACCTGGAGCCCATCACAATGTCCACCAACAGGGCACAACACTGTCTTGTGCAAGTCTGTTATGGATCTGTTCTGAGAGGCCCTAAGGTAAGAAGTGGAAGCTAGAAATTGTCTGTCAGTGAGATGAAGGGCTGTGCCCGTAGGAGGAGGGATCCTCACTGGAGCCACAAAATGATGTGGAAAGTACGAGCTAGTACTTCCCTGAGGAGAAGTGCCACAGCCATCCTCAGCAACAGCCAAGTTCCTAGGTCTTCTGACGAGGACACATCAGGAAAGGCAGCATGACAAACTCCTTCTGGAGAATCAACAGCACCACTCCCTCCTTGTCTTTCTCCTTTTAACATTTTTAGTGAATATCCTCAGGCGGGCGCTCCACACCCAGTACCACACTGATTCAGTTCAGCTGGGTGTTACAAGCTACCCTCCAGCTGTCAATCCACCACACACAGCTAGAAAACACACAACTTTGTCCCTACAAAATATATGCATTTGAATAGTGGTTATAATTTCTTCAAATAACAGCAAAACACATTTTGTGTCATTCTAAACTGTTTAAGGATTTACTGACTACATATTTTAATGGGATTTTTTTTCACATGTAAATGAGTTTTAGTAACTGGACCCTAGTTAATGAAGTGGAGATTAGCAAGATTTTGCTATTTCTTTAGATATTTACATTTCTTATTTTCCTATTTTTTAAAATATTCTAAGACAGCAGGGAATACAATTCATTTTATTTCAATTTTCATGGCAACTAGGGAAAAGACAGAAAAAGTATCATGTTAGTCTTCTTTAGTTTTTATTTAAACATAACAGATTCTAGAATGAGATATTTTTCCTGAACTTGAATGTTTAGTGAAATTTATGAGGTGATGCTAAGAGGTGATGATGAAGTTTCATATGCCAGTGATGTCTTCAGAGTTATATTATGTACGTGGAAAAGGTCAAGAGAATTTGAGTGCTTAACTTTTCTCTTCTTACCCTGATCACAGAGTTGTAAGGGCTGTAAAAACTGGACCAATAATTATCTGTAAAAGCACATCACAAAAGACCATATACTATGTGAATATAGTCTATTTTTCTGTTTTACAGAACTCTGTACAGATGAGCGAGGATTTAAGCTTTTAAAAGAAAGGTGATAACAAATATGTGATTACGGCCTCTGAACAAGTCTTGTCTAGAAATTGGATTTTGAGTCTTTTGCCAACAGCTTCATAAACATAGAGTCTGTGCATCATATTCCTTGTGCTTTTGCACATTACCCACAGCAGGGAAGGCACTCAGCCCACACAAATTGAATGAACCAGTAGAAAACAAACAAACAATAAGACTTTTCTCACCTTTGTTATGATAACATATTGTTTTTGAAGACACAATGCAGTTGGTTTTTATTGCAAAAAAGTTTCTTGAACCATGTTTTTCACCACAGAGACAAAATGAGCTGTTTATGGAGCATAAAAATTAAAGAAACTGCTTTGCGTTGCAAAATCCACTTCATTAGAAAGAGCTTTTATTGGAAATAGTTGATTATGATTAAGGTTTAGTGACTGTGACTGGGCAGGTAAGTCCCAGGTCACGCTATCCCTAAAGCTAGAAAATAAAGCTGGATGGTAGGGCCAAAGGCATGTTTTAGGGAAAGATTAATTGCGACCACCTCCAGGGCCAGCATGCTATCAGCGGTCTGCTGCCTCTAGGCAGTGAGGTTACTTCTTTACATTTATCTTTTCCAAAATGGTTAGTAGATGGGGGCTGGTGAGATGGCTCAGTGGTCTAAAGCACCTACTTGGAACAAGCTTCACAAAGCAC
>NDGM011195965.1:0-10928 GCA_002564305.1 Octomys mimax
AAAAAAAAAGAACATTGTTGGAATCATATTCATGTCTATGAGATTAGGGTGCGGGTGGTATCCCACTCAAGTTATACAGTGTGAAACTTGCACACACCGATGAAAGGCCCAGCAGCTTCATATGACCCATGAGTACACATGCTGAACATGAAGAAGCCCCTACCCTTTGTGAGTATCTAGTCTAAGCCAGGTGGTAAGAATCCTAGTGCTCTGGGAGGCCGAGGCAGGAGGATCATAAGCTTAAGCCTAGTCAGAGAAATTTAGTGACTTAGCAAGAACCTGTCTCAAAATTTCAAAAATTTTAAAAGAGCTGGAAATGTAGTTTAATGTGAAGGACCCAGGTTCAGTTCTCACTCTCTCTCTCTCACACACACACACACACACACACACACACACACACATTGATAATAGGACTAGCCTCTACCTGTAAGGTATGTGGAAATGGCTCTGTGGCCCCTACTTTCTCTTATCAGAGTCTCTTCAGAGCTTTGGTCAAGTGATCGGCCTGGCCTAGGAACTGCCATCTATAAGATACAGCAAAGCTGTACCCAACTTCCAGAACAGGAAAGGAGGTGGCATAAACCTTGACTTTTTGCCTCCTCAAACCATACTCCAGACAAGCCAGCGCTGAGCAACATCTTCTGCCCCAAGAGGAACCTATCCTGTTGGTTTTCCTGCCTCTTCTGTTAGAGATGTGAATTCTCAGAAAGTCTTCTTTGTGTTTCTGTCTAGTTCCCCATCCTTGGCGTGTGGGAGGAATGAGTGGTGAGCAGCCTCACAGAATGAAGATGATTTTCCATGATCTTCTATGACTAAGGAGCCTGAGCAAAGAATGACATGCCGAGTCACATTTCTGTCACTCGGGTTTATAGGGGAGAGTTATGCTTTTATCTTTAACTTCCTGTTTTGGTTACTCCCTTTTTGTCATGGAAATCTACACACGCAGAGCATCACGCACCCCGATTAGGATATCACTTCTGTGAGGCTGACTCATGCCTTATAACAGGTGACTTTTTTTGGTTCTTTTGGTACTAGGAATCAAACTCAGGACCTTGCACTTGCCAAGCAGGTGTTTATTCCACTGAGCCATCTCCCCAGCTTCATTTTAAAATCATATGTCAGACACATCTGAGAAATTCTGCCTAAAAAAGAGAAATTCTGTCTATGCAGTGCCAGTGGCAGAAAGCCTTGAAGCACAGGTGAGGCTCCACAGATGCCTGGACTCCTCTCTCCCGAAGAATCATCTTGAGCTTCCTTGACCTTTAGCTGTCTGGGCTCAGTAGCACGCTTTTGTGCCAGCTAGTGTGGGGTTTGAGGGAGGGGTTCCTAAGAATCTTGATTTTTAAATATCACTTGGCTGATCTTGGTACTGAAGAGCATCTTAGAATGTCCAAGGCTCTGTGCTGCTGACCCTGGGAGCAGCATCCCAGGGGCACAGGATGGAAAGGAGCAGTGCGAACAGTCTGGGATATGGGTCACCCTGTACTTGCGACCACATTCTTCAGCTTTCCTCGTAGACTGCAACCCTTTCTCAGAATCATTCAAGGTCTCTAATTACACTTTCTCTTTGTGCTCAGCACTGAATTCAAGGATGGGGAAAGAAGGAAGGGCAGTGTTTGAGCTTGAAAGCTTGAATTTAGCACAACTGAAAGTATGATTCTATACATAGAGTTTCCTGGTATTCATGTGATACTGATTCTACAGTTTCTATGGATACCAAACCGTGTGGATGCTCAAGTCCTTTACAGAAAATGATGAAGTGCCCGCAGATGACCTCTGCAATCCTTCCATATGCTCGTGCCACTACTCACATCCTTACAGTAAGTCATACCGACAGTATGTGAGCACGGCTATGTGGGCTCTGAAGGAGGGTGTGAAGATCTGCAGCATCCCATCTTTCTCCTTTAGAAAAGCAGGGCTAGAACTGCCACTTGAGGAAGTCACTCCAGTCTACTAGAGGATGAGACAACATCCAGAGGGGATCCAAGGCCCCCAGCTGCCAGCCACTCCCAGTCGCCAGTCATGTGGCTGAGACCCTCCAGCCCTGTGGACCCCGTAGCTGAGTGTGAGTGCGCCAGGCGCAGGGCGCCCCCTGGCCAGCCTTGAGGCCCATGGCAAGTGAGTTTGGGGTTGGTCTCTTCTGAGGCAAGAGCTACCTGGACACATCATGCAAAGTGGGAGTCTGGACACGCCCAGTCCTCCTCCACCCCTTCTTTGGGGTGGGTCCTGGCAGAGAGCAAAGGGGGAAAGCACACCAAGGAGAAAGCAGTCCCAGAATGGTGACACACACCTGTGACCCCCATCGCTCTTGGAGGCTGGGAGGTGGGAGGCTCACAAGGCTTCACCCAGCCTGGCAAACTTAGTAACTTAGCACGTCAACAGACAAATGGATAAAGAAAATACAGCCTTTACCCACGATAGAGTACTACCCTATCACAAAGAAGGACAAACTTGAATTGTCCTTAGGAAAATGGATGCACCTTAAGCCCATGATGTCAGGTGAAGTAAATAAGATACACAGGCTTAAACATTATATGAGCTCTCTTATATGAGAACCCTATAACATAAGCAAAGAGCCAAATGAAAGATAATAAGAAGCAGGGAGGCAGCTCTTTCTCCAATAGGAAGGGGATCAGAAGATGGAAGGAGGGGAAACAGAGGGAAGGAGAAGATAAAAAGAAAAGAATGAAGATGTGCACCTGTAAGAACTCCCCACAAGGAATGTGAGCATTTATTACAGCAAACACGTGGCAATAAAAATGTTTAAACCTTTACATTTTGGGGGGGAGGGGGAGGACCAGGGATTGAACTCAAAACCCTGTGCTTGCCAGGCAAGGGCTTATTCTCCTGAGCTATCTCCCGGGCCCTAAACCTTTATATTTTCTTTAAAAAGGGGCTAGGGGTATAGTTTCAGTGCAAAGTCCTTTGGGTTATCCCCTAGTTCTGAAAAAATAAAATAAAAAAATAAAGAAGGGGTTAGGAGGTAACAGCACTCTATGATTTCTCAGGGCTGAGATTTGAAGCGGTACCTACTGGTTTTATTTTTATTTTTAATTTTATTTTGGCAGGACAGGGGATTGAACTCAGGCCCTTGCGCTTTGCAAGCGCGTATCCTACTGAGCCATCTCCCAGGCTCCCTACTGCAGTTTTAAATGGAGTAACAGGGAGGAGGCTCATGGGGGAAGTGAGCTGCACAGAGAGTTGGGAAACAAACCTTCCAGAGAGGAGGCCGGCACAAGGGCGAGGGAGGGGGCGGGCCGTGAGGCCGCTGTGTTTGTCTTTGGAGGACAGCGAGGCGCCAGTGTGGAGGAAGCCGAGAGCATTGGTGCAGAGAGGCCCACAGGGAGAGCTGAGCGAGCCAATTCTCCCTGTAAAGCTGTCAGCACTTACTAGGAAACGTTCCCTGGCCCCCAGTCTGTGAAATATTTATCTGGGACCGCTGCCCTGTGGGACTCCGCGCAGGCAAGCTCACATGCTCAGGGCAGTGCCTGCGCCTCGGATGCTAAGGCTCAGGCCCTCGGCAGAGGCACGTGCTCCTCGTCCCCACGCAGAAGGGCCTCGGCTGGAATGCATGGCACACAGGCTCCACTGTCACTCTGATTCTATGACCCTGAGCCAGGTTATCCTGGGGGGGGGGGGAGCTCACCGTTCACAACTGCATCTCTGGCACAAAGAGAAGGGACAGGCACCCCTGCTGTGCCCTGCCGTAAAGACCTACAAGAGAGAACGCGTTTGTTTAATGCCCACGTTGCTGCTTAGGCTCCAAGTTTCCACAGAGCAGGGCTGATGCCCGCTTGCCAAGGAGGCACCAAAGAATCTTGTCAGCCGGGAGGGGCACAAGGGGATTCCTAAAGTCCTCACTGTTTCATAAAGGCAAATCCATCGTAAATGAGGTTGAGCCTTGGGGAAGGACCCAGGGGCTGGCACGCGAAGGACTCAAGCCTTCAAATTCAATTCACCGTAATTTCTCACCCAACTCTGTCCCTCAAAATTCTGAAATTGATCTCTGTCGCCACCTACAGCCCAAAAGCTGCATTGCAGGCCTCAGTCTCAGAAAATCTGCTTTTTAGGCCCGAGTCTGTAAATTTCTCTGGGGGTAGACAGATTCTTCTTCTTTTTTTTTCTTTCTTTCTTTCTTTCTTTTTTTTTAAATGTATGTATTTAATACAGAGAACACAGGGTCTCACTACACAGATCGGACTTGTAGTGATTCTGTTTTCAGCCTTCCAAGTTCTAGTTTTACAGGCGTGCGCCACCAAGCCCAATCTCAGTCGCCACCTCAGTGTCCCGGGGGCGGGGCCGGCACAGCACGCTGGGGATCGAACCCATGTCTCTGTGTCTGCCTACACAGGGGCTTTAATCTGCTGAGCTGTCCGGCTGGCTGTAGATTCTTTTTAAATAAAATCAGAAAGAACCCTTGAATTTAAACAAATTTGAAATCCACCCAGAAATGTAGTCAAACAAGCAGAATTCCAGTGCTTTGGTCCAGCATGTTAGCTTTCTCTTTATGCTCATTGCATTCGTTTCTGTCACGTTCCTGCATGAGATATAGAGTTCTAAGTTTTATTTTTTTTTATTTTTTTTCATAATTTTATTGAGAAACAAATAGCAATGAGGGAGTTCTAAGTTTTAGAAAATGGCATTCTGGGAAATGTGATGTCCGCTAGGGTTTTTACTTTTCTTCGCTTTCATTTTTTTCCTCCCTCCCTCTGGTCGACTTCCCAAAACTGGCACGTTTTGTGTGTCCTCTGGATTTTATGGATGCTGTTTCCAGCGGCATTCACGGAGGCCACAGGGACGTGCAGGTGGGGTCTTCACAGAAAAGCTCGATCGAAAAGGAAATAGAGCTTGACGGTGAGTCCTGGTCCTGATGGTTTAGGATGCAGGTCTAGAAGAGCCTGAGCGCACGGCCTTCTTGACTAAAATGGTCCCCAAGCGTAAAGAAGAGGCTTTCTCCAAATCAATGGCTGTCTATGTCTGGAGCCTCTCAGAGATGTGCATGCAGAATGCATGCACACTGATGTGCACATACGGAGCACGGATGCATGCACATGTGCACACTATCCACACACACGCATGCACACAAGCACGCACGCACACACACACACACACACACACACACGTGCATGCACCTTCACCACCCTCTGAGCTCCCTGGTCAGCCTGATTGGATGTTGTCACACTGTGTTCCAGTCATCGGTTTACCCTGTTTCCAGACCTACCAGTTCACTCTGAGATATGAACAGTGGATAAGACCAAAACATGCCTCTCCCTCATAGCTTTGTAATTGTATTTCTCATGGCCTGGTTGCAAAGTAAAGGCTTTGGTGTGGTCTTTAGGTGAGAGAAGGAATTTGAAAGACAAGCCTTGGCTGCTTGCATCTGTGACTTTTAAATCCTTAATGCTGGGGCATCTTATCACTATTTCTATTAGAGTCCTGCAGAATTGGGTTTTGTTTTGTGCTCAAATCCAAGGGCAAGGGATATAGCTCAGCAGCACAAGCACCAACCTGACAAGCACAAGGTCCCAAGTTCAATCCCCAGCACCACTAAATATTATAGATGTAAAGGTAGATATCGATGTAGATATAGATAGATATCTTTGTGCTCAACTCTGAGGCCTTACATGATGCAGGCAAGCCCTTTACCACTAAGCTACATCCCCAGCCCCAGTCTTACAAAGTATGAATCAGAGACCTGAGTGCCATTTGGAATGCCTTTCTACTCGTTCATGAAGCGGATGGTAAATTCTAGCTTTTATCTATACCGTCTGGCCCTGCAGCCTACACAGTGCAGCCTTGAAGGACAGGGGATGTATCTTGGAAGTCTTTGTTTTCTCTTTCTCTGCCAAGCACTAACACAGAACTAGTGCTCAGTGGAGGCTCCAAATCCGTCCACACTCCTGTAGAGGGCCTGATCTGGTCTGGCATAAGGCTCACTCACAGGAGGCCTGCTCAGGCCTGAGTGCTCGACGGGCACCATCATGAGCAGAAGGCCAGCAAGAATGAGTGATCCTAAGTTAGGATAATTAATTGGGAGGTGCTAGGTGGAGCCAACTCCAGAGCCTCGAATTCTTGCTTAAGCAAATTAAAATGCAGCTCAGAGTAAACTGTCATTGCCTAGGAAAACGAAACTTTAGATTAAACAACCAGAAACCAGCAATTAACCTCTAAATTAGAGACTTCACCAGTCAGAAGCCACCAACTAAGCTTTACATAAGGGCTTTCTTTCTTTTTAACTAAATTTTTTCCTTCTCTTAGTTCCCAAAGACCTTGCACAAGTATGTGCACGCACACACACAATCCTAAATAGCAGAGCATTAAGTAGTTAGTCTGGCTCGGCTGAGTCACGAATCAGGCAAATGAACTCTGAAGTCTCAGTGTGTTTACATTTCTCGGTTAGCCCAGGAATGAAGGCAGTGAGCTGGCCAGGGAAAGGGGAGGCAGCGGCCAGGCTGACGGACACCAAAGCCAGCTCAGGTAGTGCAGGGCTGAAGGCAAGGGGGCTGGAGACAAGGAGGAGGAAGCTGGGAAGAGCTGATGCCCTGCTAGCACCTGGGTCCAACAATGACCACACGGGCACAGGCCTGAAATCCCAGTCCTGCTCGAAATAGGACCTCCGGGCACCCGGATACCATCTGAACTCTGTGCAGTCCCTATTCTTCTGCCCATCTTAATTCTCAGCAGCTCCTTGGCCACAAGCTGTGGCACCTGCCACATAAGTGACTTGCCACATCACAGATGTGCCAGGAGCCCTTCTCTACCTCACCTTCCTGAGTTGTTGTTTCTGGCTAGAATGCTCATCCCTGTGTTCTCTGCCTCAAAACCTTTTCCTCCCTTTGAGGCCCAGATCAAAGGCTCCTGCCTTTGTAAAGCAAAGGCCACTCTTCCTCTGTCTGCTGGGGCATTCCTCCAGCTTGCGACTGTGGCCCCTTACACTGTTTCGTGAACATCCAGCCAGAGCCAAGTGGTTTGTCCCACCAGTTCATTCGAGATTGGCTACTTCCATAGCATTTTCTCTGTATCAGCTGCTGTGCCAGCCCCTGCTGATGCAGAATTAGATAGAATGTGCTCTCCAAGGGCACAGAGTCCCAAGACACACACACACACACACACACACACACACACACACACACACCAGGGAGAGAGCCAGGTGCTATTGTAGCTGCGGCACACACTGGTGAGGGAGAAGCAGCTCTTGGAAAGAACCAGCGGCCATGAGGCACATCGCATCTCTCCTCTGCTTGAAGCCTGCCGGTGGCACCACTGAGTACACGGAAGCCCTCCCTGGTTTTGGGCTCCGCCCAACCTAAGCCTGATAATCTTGTTTCCTTCCCAATCCTTTCTTGCTCTCCCAGCCCATCTCTGGCCTTTTGCTGTCATTGAACACACCAGCTCTTTTCTGTACTAAGGACCATGCCTTTAAGGGGACGTTCCTGGCAACAGATCTCTCCTGAGATCGCTGTCCTTTCGCCTCAGCCCAGAGTCCAAAGCACCTGCACTGAGGACGCTATGTGACGTACTGCTGAACACCTTCTGCCTTCACCTCCTGTTGCATACCCTGCCCTTACCTGTTCCTTTCTAGTTTATTCACTTGTTTGGTACTTTCTCTACTCTGAGCTCATGGAGTAGAACAGACATCTGTGGCTCAGACTGGGCTCAGCTGTGCCGTGGGGGAGCTCTAGCGTGCGCAGCCTGCATAGCCTTCGGCACGTTATTTGATGCCTCAGTTTCCTCATCTGCCAAGCGGAAGTGAGAATAGTTACCTTGCAGCGTGGATATGAGGAGGCAGACGTGCTGTTCTTAGAGGTTCTGATCCAAGCTCACGTTATCAGGATGCCGAATGGCTGTTGTCAGAGCACACCTTGCTCTGTGCCCTCGCTCTGTGCCATCTGCTCCAACTTCAGCTGCTCAGCTTACCCACACAGCAAGGAGGACCAGGGCTCTAAGAACTAATGCCAGATGTCATTGCAAGCACTCAGTGGTGTTCTGGCCTGGCATTCCCAGATGTGACAAGTCACCTCAACTCGGGGACTCCACAGTGGCTTTGAATTCAAAACACACAGGGGGAGCTGTGGGTGGCTTCAGATCAAGAATGCTCCAGGCCACCCTTGCCTCTTGCCTAGAACGGTGCGCACATCTGAGGCCCGGATGCGCTGTCCTGGTGTACTAAATACCAGCAACTTAGAGACTTCACACAAGGCACAAGGCACCTTTATTGTTTTACAATTCGGGGGTTAGAAATCTGCAAAGCCAGGAGCCACCTGCACTTGTGGACTCCTGGTCCCTCTCCCCATCCTCAGAGTTGGTAGCTAGGCATCTCCTAATGTCCTCTGCCCCCTGCCTCTGTGTCACGGATACTCGTGATTACACTGAGCCTGACAGGGTACCCCAGAACACCTAACCTGTCCCATTTGCACTGTCCCTTGTGCCATGTAAGGTAACACAGTCTCACACTCTGGGGTGCAGGATGCTGACATTTTTGCTGAGCCATTCTTCTGCCTACCAGAGACCCTGAGTAAGATGCATTTGGTTTGGGGTAGCAGGCTGGAACTCAGTCTCCTGCATCCCTACCGACTCTGTTCGAAATAGAACTGAGTGCGGGCTGAGGGTTCGCTCTCCTTGGAGAGCTGGACAGGCTGCTGGGGCTCATCTGGGCCACAGAGGAACCAGCCGGGGTAGGCAGCAGCCTCAAGCCTGAAGGCAGAGCCCAGGCTGCTCTGGAAGAAGGTGAAGCGGGTCGCCTGCTCACCTCCCTTGTATAGATCCTCGATGTTCACATCCTGTGGGCGAAGGTGGTAGCTGCAGGGTGAGCCTGCTGAGTGAGACACCAGCCCCAGAAGCCTCTGGGCTTGGCCAAGGAGGCTTCAGTGGAGCAGGACTTTACTCATGGATGTGCCTTCTGCAGGTTCCAGAAGGCAAGGGACTTAGGGTGAGATGCAAAGGGAGATGATGACAACATGAGGGAGAGGGACATGTGGCCCTGGCCAGGAGCCCACAGGTGGGCACAAGATGGCCAAGCACCCAGGGAGTCACGCTGGGTCTGCAGTAGTACTTCCCAGGTGGGGAGGGACTTCTCACCTGCAGCTGGAGGGAAGGGCCCTCTCGTGTCTCCACACATGCTAGGCAGCGACTCCCTCCCTGGATTCCAAGGAAGATAGGGACCCTCGTGCGGTCCAGACCTCTATTAGGAAGGATGCAGATCTTCTCTGGGAGGAAAGAGAGAAGAGGCAAGAAATAAGGGGACCTAGGTTGTAGGCTTTTGGCAAGTGAAGGGCAAGTAGGAAGAAAGAGGGCCTGGACATAGCTACCTTGGAATGGGCCCTTCCTGCAGGCTGCAGGGAGACTGGGACTGCATGGGGGCTGTGCCCTGTCACTGGGACAGGTTGAAACTAATCCCTGCCTCCTCTCATGTCCTAGGGAAACTGCTGACCCTCTGAGGGGGAGAGCAGGGCAGTGAGTACTAGGGGGCATGCCCCAAAGCTTACCTGCACTGCAGTTGTCCGTGTCAGGATCTCCCACTAGAAGCTGGTCACCTCGTATGTATAGAGCCTTCTGATCTGCATCTCTGATTCTGGAACACAGTGGTGGACTGACAGCCTACTGCCCAGGGTCTCCACTGAGTCCCCAACCATTCTAGCCCCATGCTGTAAATCATCACACTAGGAATTTGGGGGAGGCTTTCCCCTTCCGCAGGAGAGCAGAGGAACAGGAACAAGCAATGACCAGTTCAGATGTAAGGCAAGGGAGGCTTGCTGAGGCTGCCTGTGTTTGTCTGTCAGATGCTCACGGGAGTGAGGACGCCAACCCCTTCTCATAGAGGGGAGAGGACCCTTTCCCGGCTGTCTGAGAAGTGCCAAGGTGACCTTTACCCAGCTTTTCTGAATCTGCCCCACTTTTCATAGACCTTTATCCTTTTTAATAACGAAACTAATTGAGTGAACAGTAAAGTGTGATTTACTTTTCAGACTTTTTAAAGACTTTGTAGAAAAAAATCACCAATCAAAAAAGAAAATTCCCAAGCATTCTCTGTCATAGACAGCATCCAGCAGGGCTACTACCACCCACGCTGGGTAGGGCGGGGGTGTGCTCTGGGTGGACCTAACACAGGGTGTCCCCAGAGAGCCAGTCCCTGGGGGTGGCTGTTGTTCTAATGACCAGCACGTAATGACCTTCAGTACGTGCAGGGAAGCTGGAGAGAAGCCATGGTGAACACGTAGTCCATTGAAGGCACGCAGGGCCTGAAGTCAGTTGCTGGGCTGGTTTCAAAGATAACCATCAGCTGCTCTCAGCGCCTGAGAAGCTCTCAATACCTTTGAGGCTGAACATTTGGGCCAATGCCTCCACCCCCAGGAGATTTTTCGCTTTTGGCAATAGCTAGTTATAATACCTTTAGCTAAGGACTCCGTGTTTCCAGCAGGTTCGCTGAAGAAGTCCGAAAAGATGCTGGGCTTGCCAACTGGTATTCTCTATCACAGCCTGATGGCCAGGCTTTTACAGCCCACCTGCCTGCTGTAGCCTTCTCAGAGACAGTAAATGACAACCAAGGATGCAAATCTCTTATGAAAGCAAAGGCAAATAAGAGCTGGAAGCCTGGGCTGGGGGTAAAGGCCACAAGACCACCATCAAGGAGCTGGCACCGAGACTGAGGAGTGTCTCNGGTTTTCAGAGAGAGGCCACTAGAGGAGCATGGGGGATGTGGAGCCTGACCGCTGCCCCTGCACCCTATGGAAGTTATTTCACTTTTTGGAGCTTCTCTTTCCAGATCTGTAAAATGGGGCCAGTCTGCTCCTCTCATATATACCTTGGGATAGAGGTGAGGGGCAGAATGATGGGCATTTGGAGACACGCAGGAAAGAGAGCTATTGATACTGTGGTGACACCAAAGCATAATTATGGGTCGCTTCAGGTTTCTCAGCCAGAAGGAGCCT
>NDGM011195968.1:9388-29319 GCA_002564305.1 Octomys mimax
AAGTCTTCTACTGCCAAATACAAATTACTTCCCATCTTTCTTTTCATAGCTTTGTGTTTCTATTTCACTATTTTCAACATTCTGTGCAAATAAAAGATTTGTATAAAAATAATTATTTTAACCCCATGGTATCACTAACTCTTTCAACCAACCTGATTAATTTTTTCTTTCTGTGTTGGAACAATTGATCTTGGGAGATTTCACAATTTTAGAAGCTCTTAGGTCTACTTCCTTTAGTTTTCCTTTGAGGAAATAAGTTCTATTATGTTCAACATTTTTCTTCTTTTGCATATTTGTGTAAGTTCTTTGCTCTTCTTGAGATTTGTTTCTGAATCTGTCTTCTTATATGTACAAAAGCTTTTCATTTCTGATTTTTTTTCAAAATTATCTAAATCTTTCTTATTTCTAGGACACTTTTGGTTAACTTTCGTGGTTTCTTTCTCTTTTTCCTCAATCTATTTTTTTAACCTGCTTCTTTTTCTGGTCTGGTGGTATTTCTTCTTTATTTCTATTGACTCAGTGCTTTGTTATCCTCATCAAAGAAATTAAATGCAGAATTCTAATGGCCTTCGAAACAGTTCAAACCCTGGATAGTGCTATGGTTCATGCCTCCTCTTATACTAGTAGCACAGTACAATTTGGACTTTGTGTCATGAAGCATAACTCAAAATCTCTTGTCAATTTTGACTTTTTGATCTTTTTCTAGCATTTCTCAGAATCTAGGGTCTGTTGAAATGCACATGAACCACTGGAAATAAACCATGTTCAAAAAAATCTAATACATCTCAGATCCTTCTTAGCCCAACATGGAACCCCAGGCCTCTGAACGCAGTTAGCTCAGCTTTTCCAAAACCAAATCCATGAGAAAGTTAGGCTCATCGGTCAGCCTAGAAGCTCTTGCTGGTTTCTCTGTGTTCTATAAAGCTGAAGAGGATTTCTCTCAACAGGGAGCAGTTCTTTATCAGAAAGTTTTTGTGGCTCTAAAATGAAAAGAATGAAGCACACACGAATGTGACAAGGTAGAACAATTCACATAGCCTGCAGAAAGGCCTTAGGCAGTCAGAGACAGGAAAAGAAAGAAAAGGGGATTCTTGGGTGTAAATCTAAAGTAAAGTCTGAGGATGGTGTCCTTTCCCTTGTTACTCTCTCATGGTGAGAACTTTCTATAGTTCAGGTGACATTCCAGACTCAAACCAGTCTACTGTCCTAGGTGCTCAGTGAAGTAGCAGAGAAGGTACTCAGGTGCTTAGTCTTGAGCATTCTTTCTCACTTCCTGGGGCTTTTCCTCTACTTGATAGTGCTGGGCTTTCCAATTTCAATCTACTTTGAAAGAGCAGAAAAAAATGGACTAACTCATTGCTCCTACTGTCTTATTTTTCACAAGACATTGAAAAAACTCTATCATTTTCTTAGTTACACAGATTATATTGTTCTCAAAAAGGAAAGTAATTACTATGATAAGTGTATTTCAAGGGTATTTTTAAAATGGAAACTGAGGATGTAGGACATGGAAACTTAAGCCTTGTGTAGGACATGGAAACTTAAGCCTTTCCATAGTTATGTACTCTGTAAAAGATAAAGCATTGAATGCCTCAGCTGTCAGCATGGTTGTCAGTATGGTTCAATATGTACACATTTGGAATTAATGTGAAATTCAGTTTCCTATTAAAGATTCTTGGGTCAGGGGAGATAGCTCAGTGGACTAAGTACTTGCCTGCCAAGCACAAAGTTCTGAGTTCAATCTTTGGTAACAAAAAAAAGAAAAAAGAAAAAGAAATAAAGACAGACAGACAGACATAAAGAAAGAAATTCTTAGTGAATCTCATAGATCCTTTAGGTCTCTTTTTTGTCTTATTGACCTGTGATCATGGTGCAAGTTCTGAATAGATAAGGACACCATTAGTCCATATGCTATTTTGGAGAAAGCGCCTATTGCAACAGCTATATTTACTAGATTGGTATGTTTTCCATCTGATCTTTGTTCATTTCCATGCAATTCTTTCAGAGACCCTCTTTTCTTTGATTCTAGAGAAAAATCTCTGAATTCAAGCAATCTATGATAAGAGGGTGTCCTTCAAGAGCACTGGTTCTTGATAGGACAGCTTTCTAAAATCGCCTGCTTGGGTTTGTTGAATGCAAATAAATTTTTCATCTAAGTGTAAGAATGAGTCTATAGGTACAGAGTATTTGACTGAAAGTCGAAAAACAGGAGCAGTTTATTCCAATTATGCTTGTTCTTTGACTTCCTGTTATTTTCTTCTCACCTTTTAGCTAAATTAATGAAGTACATGGAAAATCCTTTTTTTGGGGTGCCCTTTGCAAGAATATTATTCTGGAATCATTTCCCTTCCATTTCCACAATCATACTAACATAAATTTCACATCCATGGGCGAATGTTTCCCTGCTAAACTGAAATTTTATTTCAGTTCCCACTTGCCAAAGCCAGCATGATTTGAGCATTCCTCTCGGCATATATCAGTCCCCATCAGATACCTATTAAATGAACTGAGGCCACAGATTAGAAGGAATGCTAGCAATGTAGATGCTGTCCCGATAATGGGATAATGGGCAGCTGTGAATTAATCCAGCCGGATCACAGCCCAGGAGGGTGGCTGTCAACGGGAGCAAAGGGTGCTGGGGAAACTTGGCCATGGTGCCTGTCACTTACAACACTTTCTCCTGAGCCAAGCAGGCTAAATTTCATATCTTAAAGTCATCAGAGGAATGGGACAAATTCCATTGTCCCACCTGGCAACTGCTCACCATAGCAAATCAGTTCTCTGTGACTGATAGAAAGGGAAACAGTCATGTCGTAGTTGCACTCACAGGAATGAACCAATATGAGTGACCATGAGAGAGCTAGTGACACAGATAGGAGGCATTGAAAACAGAGACAGTTGACCTGAGCGATTCCATTTACTGATTTCCAGCTCAGTTCCATCACCATCTCAGTCAGGTAATGCAAGAGGCAGGGAACCTTTTGCCTGAATATTTCAACATAATGGCAGCCTATTACCTGTTTTAAAGTTGGCAAACGCACATATAGAATCCACAAACAGCACCTGGAAAAACCTAAGTTCCAAATTTACCCACTGCTCCACCTTGGATCTTTCTCAGCAGCCTGCTTGAGATGGGGGTTCATTTTTGCCATCAGCATGAACCACAATTTGAACATCTGACCTTCCTGACCAAGCTCTGCTCAAGCATGAGTTTTCCTGCAGAATTCAATTAGCACACAATCAGTGTACTTCTGAGCTCGACCAGTAGATGGAAGCATTCGGGGTATATAACATGTTTTGTTTTCCTGTTCTGAGACAAAACAATTTGATTTCCAGGAAAAGCTGAGTCATGACACCCTTTGTCTGACACAGTATCATATAAAAAGGAGTGTGACTGGTCTGAGATAATTAGAAGAGAAATGGTCTGCATTTACTTTCAGATCATTTAGTTTACTTAAAAATTAACTCTCTTCTCTCACTCCATTAAGAAATGTGAATCATGTTACTTATAGCAAAAATTATTTTATAATCAGTAATGTTGTCTTTAAAGCCTATATTAATTTATAAACATTCACTTTTTAACTGAAGGAAGGAGGAAGAGAGCTTTTAACATATGTAGCCTGCTCAGCTGGCTGAGAGGATGGGTGCTAAAGCAAAATATCTTTCTACTGAGAACTTATTATATCTCTTTTACCTATGTTTCTTTGGCAGGTTTTAATTTAGAAACCAAAGTATATAATTGACAGAAATGTCCAGGAACTTGTGGGTTATTGCTGAGCACTGGCAGTAAGTCAAATATGAGGCAATTATGTGTCTTGACATAGTTGATAATTGGACTGATATTGAACCTGGAACAGAATCACTCCTTTAGTCTGCACCTCCTGAAGCTGAAACTCAAACCTTCACAGACATTCAAATAAGTCCTCCAATGACTTTACTGTGGCTGAGAGAAAGTCTATAATTCATATTTTGAATTATACCAGGAGGAAGGCTGATAGGCTTTGATGGTATTATATATCTTACATTAAGGTGTTCTTCAGCAAAAGTCTGAAGAAATTATGAGATAGAATTATTATCATTTCATGAAAATTGTTTTCATTTGTGTTCATGCTTGAGATCCTGATGCTAAACACTTCCTGTACTGTGTTTTGGTTGATCAAAGTGGTGGGAATACACTGTTGCATTGGGCGTCCCCACACTGAGGTTTCAACGATAATCCATGAATATATGTTCAGAAATAGACTCCTCATCTTTAGCCCCCAAACCTGCTTATAGCCCAGAAAGCACTGTTCCTAGTTCCTTGACCAGCCATTCAAGTCAGAAGCTTACAAGGTGTCTTAAGATCAACTTTCTTTCCACATTCTACAGACAATCACTGACAACACTGCACACTTGGCCTCCTGATATGTTGCCAACCCAATATACCTTTCCAACTCCATGGCCACCAGGTCAGATCTGGGAATCATAGACTTTTTCATTACTGCAATTGCCTCCTACTTGGAGATTTGGATGAGTCATGAGTGATGAATATGTCAGACAATAAGAAGTAGACATGAAATTATTAGCCTTAGACCCAAAATGCTCTAAAACAGTAAATTTAAGTTGTCGGTCAGTTCTGGTAGTATAAAAGAACATCATAAATTGGGCAGATCATGAACAAAAAGTTTATTTTTCACAGTTCTGGAGGTTTGGAAACCTAAGAGCAAAGAAGGAACAAATTTGTTCCTTGATGTAAGCTTGGATCTCTTGTTCATAAGTGATGCACTCTAGGCAAGCGCTAGTGTGGTGGAAGAGAGGGACAGACATGACTTTTTGGTACAGGAGCTATTCCCATTCATAAGGACCAACGTCTCATGATCTGATCACTTCCCAAAGGTTTTACCTCTTAATACTATCACCCTGACAGATAAGACCTTCACATAGGAATTTGGGGAGATATAAATTCAGGCCAAAACAGAGTACTATAAAAAGTTGAGTAGAATTCACAGTAGTAAACTTTTAACAGACTACTCAGGAATTTAGACAAAGCACTTAAGGTGTTAAGACTAGTTTCAACCCAAACCAGTCCTGAATTTCACAGTTAAAAATATCAAATTAAAAAAGAAGAAATATCAAATAAACTATCCACCACTTGTACTATACAGTTGACTTGGAACAGTATTTCTTAAGGAGGATTAAAAAAAAAAACCAGTTATTCAAATACTGTTCAGATGTAGCAGCTGTCATAAAAGATTTCCAGGGTTTGGGAAAATGTTAATGATATTATTAACTATTGTTTCATGAAATTCATGTTTACCTCTTCTGAAGTCCGAGGTTAGAACTTATATAAATAAAACCAACCTCACAGGATATGTGATACACACCCTCATGCTTTCCACCACCAGCCTTCCACTGGCAGTTAAAGACTGGGACCTGTCTTTATTTCTGTTAAGCTTATTAGTGGAAACCCAGACTTAGAATCTCCAGCCACAATGAGTTTTTTCCATTTTGTTGCTCTTCGTCTGCAAGGTCATTTATGGAATCATAAACATTCTCACTTAGAAGAAAAATAGAAAGTATTTTCCTGAAACCAGCAATACTATCTGATTGAATTCATGTTTGGATCCATTTTAGAGTAAGAACAGAAGATCTACAAGTTTGTCTACAAGGCAGTCAAACCTACTTCCCCTAGGATACATCCAGGTCCAGATAGCTAAGCCTTAGGAAGAGAAACTATTTTTTATTCATAATTACTTTGCATAAATTGTAGTTTAATCTAGCAAGAATCAGTGTTACTTCTAAAGTTAAAATGACCTTGTTTACATAATCACAAAGTTAAAACAGTCAGTTCCTAATAAATATACAAGATCTGTTAGGATTTCTTCATTGCAAAATGCAGATTCTTACCATTTTTATTGATAATTTTTTTTCATTTGTTGAATATAGGAAATCTGGAGCTCTTCTCACAAAGTTATTCAAGATAATTTGGTCCTAATAATACCCAGTTGCTTTGCCATGTGATAGTTGGAGACACTGGTCTCCTTCTGGACATGGCACTCCTTCCTGACCTTCTGTCCACAGAAGCAAAAAAGAAAGCCCCATGAGCAGGAAGTGCAGACAGACCTACAAACTCTAGAGGCCTGGGGAGGTAGGTGTCCAGAGCTTTGAGGGCCTGCTGAAAATAAGCCAATGTCTAAAACTTTGGGAGACATTCTAAACTCATCAAAAGCAAACATAATAAGAAAAATCAAGAAGAAAGAAGAGAAAAGAAGAAGAGAAGAGAGAAAAAAAAGAAAACAAAATTATCTTTATTACCTTCCCAGAAACATTCTCAAATCCACTGAACCTAGAAATATTTAATTGGGTTAAGGTTGCTCCTACTATAAAAATAAGGAAGACATATTTTAAATGACAAAATATGTACAAAACCAAAATAAAACCTTTGAAGGCAGAATCATTTGGTATTCGTTGACTGTTGTTTGATAATGTCCTTTTCCTGACTAGATCAGACAATTAAGTCCCAGCAATTCAGCAAATAGTCACACCTCCGAACATATCCCAGTCATGACATCACATTCTGGTGGCTTAGGACAGGGCAGACAACATACTAGAGCAAGAGAAACAATTGTGGTACAACAGATGTAAGTGTGGTGCACATATATTGAAATAAAGCCAATATAGAGATTTTTAAGTGGTCCTATTGGGCTGGGGAGATAGCTCTGCGCTCTAAGCTCCTTCCTGCCTGGCAAGCACAAGCAAGCACCCAGGTTTTCTCCCGGGTACCACACACCATACCAGCCCCAGGACCCCTGGGGTACCCTGCTGGCTAACAATACTGGGCGTGGTGGTGCATACCTGTAATACCAGCACTGGGGAGGCTGGAACAGGAGGACTATTATGAGTCCAAGTTGTGTAATGAGACACTATACCAAAATTTTTAATAAATAAACAGATAAATGAATAATTAAATAAAATTGTCTTATTTTGGAAAAGTACTTTTATGCGATAAAACTTTCAAAGATCATATTGACTGATTTTTTAAATTCTCTCAAAACCTTCTAAAGCATCTCATTTTTCCCTCTGTGCAAAATACTATAAAATTTAATTTTTCATTAAAAGATTTTTTAAAAGATTTATGCTTAATAATCTAGAGATATATAACCTGATATAGTAACCACTAACCACACAAAATTATTTAAAACCAATACAATTAAAATTTAGATTCCTCAGTTGTCCATTAAAGGAGTTTCATGGAACAGTCTCAACATTTCCACAGAACAGCACTGATCAAAAATAATTTTAGTACACTGTGCAGGTCACTAACTCTAGGCTTTTAATAGGGGTGATGTACAAAAAGTTCTGAGCTAATCATGGTGTTTCTTTCCCGCAGATACATGGGCCTTAATTATCCTAATTAAAAAGTCAGTGTCTAAGAATAAGAAGAAGTGTGGTATGATGAGTTTTCTCCCACCAGTTTAGGCACCACACTCTTTTTTTGTGGAGTAAATTCCAGATAGTGTTTTATGGATCAAACTTAGGGGAATGAGATGCTGTGGACAAAGAGTTGGATGTCATTGACCGACCTGTGTCTCCCCTTCTGTGTCCAGAATAATGTCTCCTATTGAGTAGGCAGATATTTGGTTCAACTGAGCTTAATTATGTAGGCACATCCAAGAGTGAGTGGTAAATCAATATAGAATGAGAACCATCAAACTTTGGGGTTTCCAAACCAATTGCTTTTCTGCTAGTGTTACCACATGAGATGAAATATCACTCTTGCAATACCCAAATACAAGCAACTTTTAGATTTTTACATTACAATTCACTTCTCTGACATACACCATTTCAAATTTTCATAGTTTTGGAGAAAGCACAAAACATTCTATGATATTTGAGGCTGAATCATTATATTTAACTTGCTCATTTGCATTTAATCAGAATTTTCCTTCACTCCAGTTTCTCTCCCAGCACTGGAAAGAAATACAGAAATAGTCCCCTCAGTCTTCCTAGTATTTCAGTTTAGACAACTTCCAATATGAATTCCTTCCTTTATGAACAACTTAAATTTTATTTTTCCATTTTTATTTTAAAGAAAAAAACAATAAAAATAATGATAGAAAATTTTAAACCAAGACAGTAGGAGAGTAACAATAGTTAGTACTTTACACATTGTTATCTTCAAAGTAAGTGCTCATATTACAAGGTATATGGTGCTCAATATACAAGGTATATTAGAAGGTATACATATGAAACACTGATCAAAGAATATAAGCATAACCTTTCTTTCAATGCACTAATAGAAATTAGTAGCATAACTATTTTGTATACAGTTGAGGCTCTTAACTGGCTCTTATTTTAGGAGTAGGGCTTGTATTATAAGTAACCTGAAAAAATTATGGTATGAATTATTTTTTGTTTAGGTATTATTTTGGAAGAAAATAATATATACAGTACTCTGGTTAGACAAATGTAGATGAATCAAATTCCCTGGACATCTTAAAATCAGATAGCTTCCCCTAAGATATCCCTACTGATAAGATACAGGGTCACCATTGGTGTAGTCCTTTCTTTGATTCTTCCTCCTGTTGAGTTAATGGAGCTATCTAAAAGACTGACAAAAATGGTCCACCATTCAGGGCTGAATCCTTCTAGAAACAGTCTTCCACCCCACATAATAAGACTTGTGTGGAGCAGGCAAGCAGAGTTCCTTACTCCTTAGTTTATTGTGGTAGTGAAGTGGTCACAGCTGCAGGGACTGGCAGTGACAAGATGTGTATGAGCATAAAACTTCCCAGAGCCGGTGTCTGCTTCCCCCATGAGTAAGGCTGATGACAGATTTGGGATGAGAAGATACAATTTTTCTATAAAGTACCTTAAAAATGAAAAAAATTACAGGTTAAAAAATTACAGTTCCAAGCCCTAAAAAAGTGTTCTTATAGGCTCATAAATGTTTTATTAACAGCTTTAGCCTCTAGATATAAAATAATTTTAATAAGTCACAGCCATTACTATTTTCACAAGGCAAGATAGAAGAATAGAAAAGTGAATTTCCCAGGCAGGTGAGTAATTACTGTATTCCCAAACTTTGCTGTTGCTCTTCTGTGTGATGCATAGGCATGGTACACAGGGCCTGGTCATGATATAAAACAAATTTCTTACTCAGGGTCACCCCTGGAAGTGTTTGAGAACCAGGCCTGTTTTGCTTACTTCTTGTTAGCCATGGGCATCTGCAAACATTTCTGAAAGTTGTTTTCTGGCTTCCATATATAAAATCCCTATGAGTTTTGGAAGCAGAGGCTAATTTCCATTTTAATCATTTCCCTGCAGTCAGAGTTTGTGTAAGAGGTATATGCAGTATCCTTTGTGTGAAAGGGCGGATTGGGTATGCTATGGCATACAGGAAATAAAGATTTCTGAAATTACTATTTTTTTTTTGTTTTTTAAAGAAAAGAAAACTATCAATCTTTTCTGGCCCCCAGGGAATATTCTGAAATACCTAACAACATTGTTTCATCAGTGTGACTAAGGAAGGTGTGGACATTAGCAATCACCATGGATGTGTGTGAAATGAAACATTAAATGGCTTTATCTTTAAAATTCCAGCCCATCTTTTGTGCGTATATATTGTCACACAAAATCAAGGGTCTCCAGACACCTTTCACATGTATAGGTATAAGGCTACACAATATGTGTGTCCCAAACAAAAGGGAAAACTATATATCTCTTTTTAATGTTAATTAAAAGGACAGTAAAATCCATAATATGTTTACAAGTGTGGCCACTAAGTTTCCTGTTTGCAACAACGGGCTCTGCTACAGAAACTCACAGAAGGCAACTCTAGTTGACCTTCACCACCGACATCCTTTCCACCCGCAGTCAACTCATGTAGGACCCAAATCTCCATAAGCTATTAAATCTTTGTAGTGTACAACAACCACATAAACAGGAGTATTTGCTAACTGAATATTTGCTAATTTGCTTTGCTTACATCTGTGCTGTGCCCAGTATTTCTAAGATTGAATTCAGGCATGCTTTTATATTCTTAGAAACCTCTGTAAAAATCAAGGTACTCTTTCCTCCAAAACTCGATAGTATTTCTGATTTCTCCATCTCTCACATATTTGCAGTCCTGACTTCTCATTCGTATTCCTAATTTCCAACTGCTCACACCAATGTGGCCGTCTGGCTGTGTCACCGGCAGTACGGATATTCACTTCAGAAAAAATGGAAATATTAAAGATAAAGCATACACTTACAGAAAACAAAAAAAAATGAAAAAGCTTTAATTGGAAAATTAGAGGGAAGATAGGAAGGAACTCTAATTTAGGTAGCTGGGGGAGAAGAGGTTGTACATTCTGGCACAGGGACTCAGAAGGGCCCATCCCTAGAGGTAGGAGGCCTGATTTCAAGAATTAGCTGCTGATCATTACTCAGTCTTGGTGTCAAAGTTCTGGAATCTTTATGACTGAGGAGTGGTTTTCTTCCCAGGATAGGATTGTCCTCTCAGTCATGATATCCATTATGTGAGGCTCTGCAATTTCTGGAATGTTCAAGAATGCCCGGTATTGGGGTTGGGGAGATAGCTCAGTAGAATAAGTGCTTCCCTGGCAAGTGCAGGGGTCCTGAGTTCAATCCCTAGTACAACAACAACAAAAAAAAAGAATGCCTAGTATTAGTCTATTAGTAGAATCTTAAGGATTCTGGGCATTTGATGTCAGCATTGAGTCTTATTCATTTCTAGTAATTACTATATGACTCACAACAGAGTGTGTGACACAACAAATTCATAATAAAGTTGTAAGTTATTCTTATGCATATAATTTCTCCATTGTCTGAACAAGAAAGTTATTTTGTTCTCTTTCTTGGATGCATTTCCACACAAACTTCATCCATGCTTCAAGGTCTATGGTAGTATTCCTTCCCCAAACAAACTCTTCCTTTCTAATTCCTATAGCATATCATTTTGGAGGAAAAGTATTTTAGGGAAGACTATGCTATTCATTTGCCATGTGTTTAATGACATTCCTACACATAGAATGCAAACTCTTGATCTTTTCCTAAATACTGAATTGTGATCCCATGCCACCTAGCATGGTACCAAAATAATAGTAGATACAGCCTTCACCACCAAATATTTCTGTCATGGAAAAAGTCTCCTTATTCAAGTGTTCAGTGACTGACTACTTCTGCCTGGTACAGATTAGACATTTAAGGTACAGACCCATGCAAACAAATAAATCTTAATATCAGAAACATATACACAGTACAGTACACACTCAGAGAAAGGAGAGACTAATTCTTTCTTCGGAAGAAAAAGCAGCTTGCTGAATTCCTGTGCTTTCCTGCCTTTTCTCTTTAGCTTTATTTGTCAACAAAAGAAAGAATTTATTGTCCTTAAAAGTGTACTTGAAGACCTCAAATGCCCAGAGAAAAGTGACTTGTTAAAATGATATTCAAATTTTATCCATGTGCTCTCCATAAATATTTTATCATTGATATTTGCTTTAAGTAATTCTGCACATAAATTCTCCTTAGCTTTTTATTAAGCCACAGCTAAGTTACAGTCTTGAGCACCGACTCTAGATATGTTAGTGCTGTTTGCAGAAATTTTGACACATTCCCCACTTCCCTTCCTTTTCCTGCCCTGCCCTTCCCTTCTCTCTTCTTTCCTTTCCCCTCCTTTTCTCTTCTCTTTCATTTTTATACCTAATTTCTTGAAGGCTCAATGTGCCTAAGAGTCTATAAAGGAAGTGTTGTATTCTCCACTAAGAACAAGCTCCAAACTGTATGGCTAATCAAGCAAGTGTGTTTTGGAAACATCCCAACTCCCTTCGCTTGATCTCAAGAAAGCGGTGTTTGATCTAGCCCATCTAATCTTTCATTTCCAACCAGTTGTGAAAACATGCTTCACAGGAATCCAGACCACTGGAATAAATAGGAGTAAATAATCAGAAGCAAGAGGTTAAATATAGATCAGGATTTACATGTTATACTTTTGAGAGCTCTTCTGACAGTTCCTCCACGAAACTCCATCTAAAGCTCCCCTTGTCAGTAATATGCATCTCTTAATTGTTGTTAACCATTTTAAGGCCAGAGATTTTATTTTTACGTAAATTAATCTTTTTTTCACTAAATTATTTATGCCTCTGACATAGCAAGGTGACTTATGGGAAATATTTAATCTAAAATATCAGTTTAATATACCACTGGGAAGTTTCCATTAGCATAAATGCTCTGCATCATTTTGTCCTTTTTTTCTTTTAAAACATAATTCTATATCTCTTGTGTAATACAAGATATAGAAAACAAAATCTCTTAAACTGTGCATAGGAGTATAAAATAGCATTCAGGGTCCTATGTTATTATTTATCAAAATTCAAATATTTCTACATTGACCCACTGATTCTACAATGTAAGTATCATGCAATGGTCTATCACACAAATAGGCCAAGCATTGTGTGTAAGAATTTTTATTGTAACATTCTTTACAATAGATAAAATAATCAAATATCTATTAATGTGGCTGTTTAATTAAAATGTATTAATGCTATGCAATGAAGTATAATGTAAATATTTTTAAATGAAACATGCTTATGTAATTTTCTCTAAGATGTATTATTTTATTAAGAATTTACAGCAAACTTTTGAGATATCACTTGTATCTGTAAAGATTATTTATAAGGGCTTCCATTTTCACCCATAAGAATAGGAGTTGCTTGTCAAAGCAATATATAAGAATTATCTTCTTTGTGCTAAGTAATTATAAAAATAAAATATTTTAAGGAAGTTTTATTTACAAGTTTGACAAAAGATAATGCAAAGCTATCTATATGAGAAGGAAGGTTTTTGTTTTTGTTTTTGTTTTTTTTTCAGAACCAGGGATTGAACTCAGACCCTTGTGCTTGCTAGGCAAGTGCTTATTCTACGGAGCCATCTCCCAGCCTCGTCTATTATTTTTGAGAAATCAAAACACAAGAGATAAGTTCTACATTTACTATACCCTTCTTCTTCGAGAAAACTTACAAACTAAGGTTCAAGGAAGTCACATCAACCATGGAGCAAAATTTATTTGGGTGAAATACAGATCAAATTCAGACCTGATGAGGGATGTGGAGTTTGAAGAATAGAGAAAAGAAAATGAGGTCACTGTAAAGACAGTTAAAGTAATCATATATAATATAATATAATGTGTGATAATAGCATATAATATATAATGTTACCCTTGAAGACTAAGCTGTATACATAGTGTAAGATCTCACAAAATCCGGAGTAACAGCTACCACAAGGTTAACAGCAGGAAGGAGATTCTAGAGATTGCAGCATGCTCTGCTATGATGGAATTCCAACTGCCGGAGAAGAGCAACCTTACTGAGTCCCTTGCACGTTCAGTGAAGGCCCTGCGAAGGGTGTGCTGTAGGGAAGCAACCTTGCACCCCTGTTTGCAGGGAGTCTAGAGTAGCCTCGACAAACCCCAAACCAACTTTTGCTGGGATTAAGCTGACTCTCCAATAAATCAACTGATTTCCAAAATAATGTACAAAGGAAGAAAATAGCATTTTAACCATCCAAATATAATAAATATTAGATACCACATGGTTTCTTTTTTTATAAGAAACTCAATAAATGGTTAAAGTGTAAAAAAAGACAGATCATAGGAAACAAAGAGAGAGAAAAGGATTTTTTAATCCAGCCTGGACAACATAGTCTGGCTGTTAATCTGAATGTGTGATAATTAACTTTAAAGGAATTTGTAAGAAAAATGAATCTGATACTGAGACAAAAAGGACTGAAGATAAAGAGGGGAAGCCTATTGAGATGACTTATGCTCAGGTACCAGCTCCCCAGAATGAATGCAACCATTGTGTACTGTAAATACGTGTTAATAACAACTTGAAAATTATAGGGCTGGCGAGATAGCTTAGTGGATTAAAGCAAAGCTGAGACAAACTTAGGCAAGCTCAGGACCTTGCTTCAATCCCCGGCACCATATGCTGCGCCAGCCCCTGCTCCAGGATGGACTGAGCCGGCCAGAGTCTGGGCATAGTGGCGCATACCTGTAATCCCAGTGCTGGAGAGGCTGAAAGCAGGAGGATCACCATGAGTCCAAGCTGCATAGTGAGACCCTGAAACAATCAAATACATTTTTAAAAAATTAGGTATGAAAAAGCAAAAAATACAAAACATAATCAGGAAAAATAGTAAATGGAAACAAGCTGAGCGATTATATAGGTGTACAGTTTAGAAGCATGTATATATTTATAGCTATATATAAAATATTAGAGACAATACTGACCAACCTAATGTGTGAAATTGAGGTCCAAGAAGGACAAGATTAAAGGCTTGATGAAAAAATACAAAAAAAAAAAGAAAAGAAAAGCATTTTTAAAATACTGTTAAAAGTTTTCCAAATTTTAAGAAAAGTATCAGCTTGTGGAATTAGAAAATTTGACAAAAGAAAAGAAAAGCGTATCTAGGTAAACTATGTAATCAAAATGATAAAAATTTAAGACAAGATGGACCAACCAATTAGCTCAGCGGATTAAAGCTCCTGTTTAGGCAGACACAGGAGCTGGGAATTCAATCTCTGGGCCTGTCTTGCCAGCCCCCGCCCCCGGGGCACACTGAGACAGCAATTGTGACTGGGCATGGTGGCACACGTGCCTGTCATCCCAGTACATGGGAAGCTGTAAACAGGAGGATTGCTACGAGTCTGATTTACAAAGTGAGACCCTGTAGACCCTGTCCTAAAATACAAAAAAAAAAAAATTAAGACAAGAGAAAATTATGAAAATACCTAAGAGAAAACTGGAACCCAGTAGGGGAACACCACTGTGAATAAAGACTGACTCCCTCTCAGAAGTAGTGGCAGAAATACCTAGAAATCTTCATAATTGACAGGTCTACACTATAAAAAATGTTAAAACAAGCTTTTCAGTTTGCAAAACAATGAAGATGAACAGGGCCTTCGATATAGAAAAGAAATGAAGGATCTGAAGAAGGGAATGTATATAAACATATTTTTTTAACTTTTTTTTTTCTACTTTAGGGAAGGGTCTACAGGGTGTTCAGGATCTCACGACTAGATTGGACTCATAGTGATCTGCCTGTTTACAGCTTCCCAAGAGCCGGGATTACAAGCGTGCACCACCACACCTGGTCTCAATTGCCATCTCAGTGCATCCTGGGGGGCGCGGCTGGCATGGCAGGTCTGGGGAACCAACCCCTGGCCCCTGAGCCTGCTTGCAGGAGCTTTGATTGGCTGAGCTATTTGGCCGGCCTTTTGCAAAAATATTTTTAAAATGTTTATTCAACTCACATTTTCATTTATTTATGAGACAACTATTTAAAGAGAACTAAGCTGGGGAGATAGCTCAGCGGCATAAACACCTGTCTAGCAAGTGCAAGATTCTGAGTTCACTCCCTGGTATTGAAAAATAAATAAATAAGCAAAAACAAAAATAGCTAAAATGTTTGAGTTTAGCATAAATAAGTGTAATAAGTACAAATGATAGAGAAGAATAAATGCTATAAGGCTCTAATATTCTATTACATTTAATTGAACTTGTAGTGTGATACTTGAATACATCATAATCACAAGGTCAATCACTAAAAATGAAACAAAAAAGGCATCGCTGAAAATCTAAGAGAATCAATAAATGGAACAATAATCAATATTTGGTGAATATACAATATAGCACAAAATGTGAAAAAATATGAAGTACAAAGAACAAAGCAAAATATACTAAAACTCATTCATACAAATAATAATGTAAATGGAGTAAACCAATTAAAAGGCAGAGTGCTAGACTCTAGAAAAAACAATACTCAATATATAAGTCTATATAGAGATATGTAAATAAGACAAGACTCGATTAGACAAAAAGACAAGACTCAATTGTGTTTAAACAGAGATAATGGAAAATAACAAATCGAAAAATATTTTGTGTGTATATAAAAAGGGGAATTTATAAGAGACAAGAAAATATTATGACCTGTTTGGTGCCAATAATCCTACAGAAACTCTTTCAGAAAATAGTGCAGAAAGAAATACTTCCCAGCTGACTTTTAGAGGCTAGTATTACCAGAGTAACAAGTACAGAAAATACATGACAAGAAAATTATAGGTAATCGCAAGCATCTGTCCAACACAGAGTGAACTCTAATGTACATGATGGACTTTAGTCAATAAAAAGTTTATAAGTTTATAAGTTAACAAAAAGTTTATAAATCCCAAAGATCTTTAACAAGATGTTAGCAAATTAAATGTAATAACATATGGAAGACATAATGCATCAAGGCCAAATGAGGTTTACCTATGCAATACTGGTTTACCGTTTGGCAATTAGTTATCATAAGCTATGATGAAAATAGAATGAAATCCAGGAAAAATATCCACACTGGCATTTTAATAGATGTAGAAAAATAATTAAAACAATTGAACATCAATCCATGACTTAAAAAAGAAACCCCTTAGCAAACTAAAACAAAAAAGAATACTTCTTAGTCCGATCAAGGGCATATCTTTGTTTATATAATTTATTTATTTATTTATTTGTTTGGTGGAACCAGGGATTGAACTCAGGCCCTTGCACTTGCCAGGGAAGCGTTTATTCTACTGAGCCATCTCCCCAGCCATCAAGGGTGTATCTGAAAATCCCACAGCAAAGCAGAGATATTTTATTCTATATGATATCATAATGATTTACATGTGACATACCAAATCACAAGCATCTGTCCAACACAGAGTGAACTCTAATGTACATGATGGACTTTAGTTAATAAAATTATGATAAAGAGCAAAATAATCAAAAGTAAAGCAACGTATTTCCCATGGGGAGAGGATCTAAAGATGGGAGAAGGGGAAGAAGGACGGGAAGCAAAAATGAAAAAATAAATTGAGGTCCACTACGGACATGCATCAACTTCTCACAGTGAGTTTAATTATCATGTAAAACAGACATGCTAATCAAAATGTAATACTTAAAAAAATCCTATGATCTGAATACTTGTGCTCTTCCAGAATTAACAAGTTAGAACTTAATCCCAAATATGATGGTATTAGCTATAGAAAAAAAAAAATCGGTGTAAGCCAGCCAAAGCAGACAATGCTTGAGATGGAAATGTAAAGAATCCTTGCTAACAAGAACAAGTCTCTATTAAACAAAGTTGTAACCTGCACGTGCAGCTGTGGTCAGTCAAAGGAAAGTAGTAGCCAGCAGCCAAAGTCTCTGAGACCAAACACTGCACAACATAATTTTGTTCTCAGGATTGAGGAATTTCCTTCATTATATCAGTCTTTAAGAAATTTGCCAAGAAGTTGTCTGGTTTGTATAATCACCAAAAAAACAGTAGAGAGGATGAAAGCTATAGGGAAGCAAGAACTATTTCTATTATGTTTTTCAGACTTTTGGCTGTGGCAGCAAAATGAATAGATAAATGAATCTATTTCTGTATACATTTTTATTAGTAGGAATTTAGACTCTCCTGGCCCTCACAAGTAAATATCGAATAAATATTTAAAAATTCATCTTGGATTAGCCTAAAGACACCCACATTTTGAGGTCCAGCTTTGGCTGTGTTTATGTAGTATTTCTTTTTATCCTTTTCATCATGGAATAATGAATCAAAAAGAAAAATAAAAAGAAGGAAAGAAAAAAAAAGAGAATCAGGGCCTCTTCCAAGACTAGGATTATCTAAGCAAAAACAGAAACAAATATTAGAGTCAGAAACCACATTTAAGAAAAGACAGACAATTTGAGAAATGTATAATTGAATGCCAAGTTGAACATGGAATTTAAATGTGTTTTAGGAATTCAGACATCAGTGAGGGTAATGGCCAATGGGAAAGAATATGTGTTTTATGTAGATAGATCCTGAATAGGACTTGAAAGTAGAAGTTATGACTAAGAATTGAATACCAGACCCAGGCCTAACGTCACTGAGCACTATGGTGTCCTGTTCTAGTCCTTCCTTTGAGCTGCTCCCAACAATCTCACCCACTTGAGCAGTTCAGTGTCTCCAGACAACACGTACATGCACACACACACACACACACACACACACACACTGTATTAATCAGCTTCCCATCACTGGTACAAATACTCAACACTCACAACTTAAAGGAAAAGAGGTTTGTTTGAGTTCAGAGTGTTCAGCCCTCCCAAGGCTGGCTGTAGTGCAGAAATGGTATGGTCAGTGGATCTGGCAGAGGAAAGGGGAAAGTTGTTCAACTCACTCCAGGAAGAAAGGAGAGACACCTCTCTAGTGATCTACCTCCTCTAACTGGCCTCAACTCTTCAACAGCATATTCAACTAGATACTCACTAATGTATTAATCCGCTGATGAATACAGTGCAGCACCTCTGTGATCCAATCACCTTCTGAAAGCCCCACCTTTGAGCACTTGAGAGCTCCAGCACGAAGTGTCACAGAGTGAATATTCTGATTCCAGATGGGAGAAATATAAAGGGATAGGAGAAAAACAAGACTGAGATCAAGTGGACCAAACATTAAAACCGGTTGCTCCATGTCCAGCACCTGGGGTATGTGGTAGTAAAATGTAAGCTCCAATAAGCAGAGGAATAGACACACGACCTTGCTATTACAGCCCATGTCGCTTCTTTTGGGTTGGCTCCACCTAGTGCCTTTGGCTTTCTTCCACAAAACTTCCACATTCCTAGCATCTCCAGCTTCTTGAAGTCTCCACTGAAAACTTCATTTCATGTTCATAGCTTCATGCATTTTCTATTTGTGGGCTCTTAAGAGATACTGTGACTGTCTTACCACACTGCCTGGCTTCCCAGGTTTGCTTTTGAAACCTGGTTGGGATCCTGTATGATTCTAGTAATGTTTGCATTTTGAGGTCCTATAAAGCCAGAATTATATAGATTATATTGAGATCTACTGAAACCTTGAGCCTTTGAAGGACTCTACTACAGTGGCTGTGGTAGCCCCTGAGTGCCTGCATGGCACTCAGTTCCTTTTATTTCCCTAGATGGCCCTGAGTGAGTTTGGAACCTGGAGAATGCCTTCATTTGAAAGTTTTTCAAAGGAATTTACCTTTCTACATCCTTGAGATTCTGATGGCTGGGGCTTCATCAGTTCCTGAGATTTGTTTTTTTTTATCAGTTCTTGAGATTACCTGAAGTCATCTTTCCTATTATCCTTGGCTTCTTTATATCCTTGGCTTCTTTAAGCAGCATTGATTTCCTTGGAGACCCAGTTTAGTTTTACATATGATTCATTCAGCCTCACACAAAATCTTTAGTCAAAGACAAAATGTATGTACATTTTGTCATAATATAATAGCCTGGACTCTGTTTCAGTTCTCAATACAGTTCTTCTTTCATTTGAGAAGTCCTGAGCCTGACATGTACTATTCATATCCTTAGCAGTATTCAGCTTTTCTGAGGTTTGAACAGAACCTGCATCAAGCCCTGCTTGCAACATTCTAGGGCTTCTCTTTCCACCTTGCATCTCCAAATCCTTCCACATTCCCACTGAATACTAATCCTAAAGGCTTCTGAACTACATAATCACATAGAGTAACAATGACTACACTTCTTTTCCATCAGTTTTCTGTATTATTAAGTATCCCATTGGTGGGATAAAATACAGGACAGATACAACTTAAAGAAGAGATTTATTGGCTCATGATTTCAGAGAATTCAGTCCATTGTCAGCTGGTTCCAAAACAGAAATGTCATGGCAGAAAGACATGTTGGAGAAAAGCTGCCCAACCCCTGACAGCCAGGAAACAGAGCGAGAGTGAGAGCAAGAGCGAGAGCGAGAGTCCAAGGTACACTCTAGAGACACACCTTCAACTTCATGAACTCATCAATGGATAAATCCCCTGATGAGTATCGTACCTTCCTTTAAAAATCACCTTCCTGGGCTGGTGAGATGGCTCAGTGGTCTAAAAGCACCTACTTAGAACAAGCTTAGCAAAGCAC
>NDGM011195971.1:0-12576 GCA_002564305.1 Octomys mimax
AGCTCAGTAGAATAAGCACTTGCCTGGCAAGCACAGGATCCTGAGTTCAATCCCCAGTACCGCTAACAAAAAAAATGCTATTTATATAAGGACTTTATGTAGAGAAGTTTAAGATTATAACCCTTAGCAATCAGAGAGTGAGTGGGGTTATCTATATACTACTTCATGGAATTAGTGGATCTTTTGAACCAGTCACATTAGGATCTCATTTGGAGGCTCACTAGGAGTGTAGTTATTTCAGTGTTTTTTGTAACTTTTGTCTGTAAGGATTGAAAATTGCACTGTAGGTAACTCAGGAAAGTACAAGTGTAGAGCAGGTTGCTTTTTGGCAACCTGACATGTCTTATGGAATCAAAGGAAGAGAAAACAGCTAATATGATGTCGTAGTCCATTTTCTTTTGCTATAACAAAATACCTGAGGCTAAGAACTTTATAAAGGGTAGAGGTCTAGCTGGACATGGTGGTATGTGCTGATCATCCCAACATTCTGGGAGGGTCAGGTAGAAGAATCACAATTTTTCACTCTTCCTGGGTAACTTAGTGACATAGTGAGACTTCTTCTAAAAAAATAAAAATAAAAAGGACTGGTGATGTACCTGTATATAAAGGTCTTGGGTTCACTCCCTAGTACTAGAAAAGGAAGCATATTCAGATGAGAGTCGCAGACACTAAGAGTTTAGAGCTGAATAATTCTATCTATTCTGCCTCCAGTGAATGCTTTCTGGCTACATCACAATATGTCAGATGGTGTGGTGATGGGACCACATTTATAAGAGAGGTACCACATGATGTGTTAGGAAACAAGAATGATCAAGTGAAAAGCCTTACTCTTTTTTACAATAACTAATTGTCACAGGACCTAACCAATGCCTTTCTAGTACTATGTCAATCCCTTCTGAGAGTAGCACCTTAATAACCTATCCACTTTCCACTAGGCTCCACCTGCTAAGATTCCACAACTTCAACTCTGCCACACAGGTACCCACATTTTAGCACATGACCTTTGGAGAACAAATCTTATCTAGACTATAGCACTAGAGGATAGCAGAAACCAAGACCCTAGTTAATATTGCCTTGGGTACCAGGGATTGCAAACTTAGGGAACTAAAGTAGGGGTGAAGTAGGGTCCTTCACAAACCCTAATTTCTTCCAGCTAATTGTTACCATGCAAGACTTTTGCCCAATGATGCCAGGTTCAGTAAAGTCATAATTGTGGATTATTATGTTATATTCTCTGCATTTTCAACACTGGCCACTGTCAGAGTTACTTTCTCATTGCTGGGACAAAAACCTGACACCTACAAGCTAAAGGATGAATGGTTTATTTTGGCTCACAGTTTATAGAGGTTTCAGGTCATAGTCAGCTGGCTCCAAGGCAGGGTAGCACAGCAGAGGAGCGTTGCAGAAGAGGAAAAGCTCATAGCCAGGCAGGTAGAAAGCATCAACCTTGAAGGGAGGAGGGGTCTTCCAGGCCATGCCCACAGTGACCCACCTCTTCTCACCTGGCTTCATGCTCCCAAATCACACCCAGCTATGAACCCATCAATGGACTAATCTAGTATTACATACCTATGTTTTAATCACTTCCCAAAAGTCCATATATAAGTGAAAGATACTTTGAGGGGACATCTAATTATAAGTCGTGATAGCCACTAAATGAAAAATTCTAAAAATCAGAACACACTAAAGGCTAAGAAAACTCATCTGTATCTTCTGCTTCAAAGTGCTGTGATTATAGTGACTCAACTCCAACAGTTTGTTCTTTCTTACTTGCTCAACTCAAAGAACATAATTCCTGGAGAGATAATTCAATTGGCCCAATCCTAGGCCTGGACCTACCCCAGCCTTTTTAGCTCCAATTGGAGCTTACTAAATGTAGGCATGACAGTTATGGGATTCTATTTTATGAATAAGAGGTCATCCTTAGAAAATAACAAATGTGGCCAATATACTGAGTGCCTCCTCTGTGCCAGGAACTTGTCTATGTATTTAACATACAATATTTCACTGCAGTTTCACAACAAATTAATGAGGGGATACTATCATTCCATGTTACAGATGAGGACACTTGAATTTCAGAAAGAGCTATGCTTTGAATATACTTTATTTGCTCTGAAACTCATGTTGACATTTCATAATCATTGTGGAACATTAAGAAGTGAGCTTATGTAGAGCCTATAAGAGGTGATTAGCAATTTGTCTCCATGAATGGATTAACTTATTCATGCGACAATGGATTAATGAGGTAATAAATGATCCTGAAACTGAATCTTCTTTAAAGGCTAGTTTTGTATATTTCTTACCAGCTGTTGCTCTGAGTTGCCTCAGGACTCTACCAAGAAAGTTATACCCAGATTCAGTCTTTCCACCTGGATCAGAGACAAAATAAACCTCCTTTCCTTAGAATTTGCTCAGTGGATGGTATTGTAAACAGAATAAAGATTAAGACAGAAAGGTTATGTGATTTGCCTAAAGTTATATAGACATAGGTAGGAAAACCAGGCATGTGATCCCTGATCTTGTGCCCTTAACCAGTACACATAGAATTCCTAAGTGAAGAAGCGAGGATTTTCCCTCCATTCTCCTACCCTCCTTCAACTCCTCTTTCCTTCTAAAGGGGATTTTATCTTTCTTTATTTTAAAGATAACAATAAAAAATTGAAAAGATGTAGAATTTTAAAACAAGATGATAGGAAATTAACAAAGGTTATTATGTTGCATATTTTTATCTTTAAAATAGTTGGTCAGATTATCAGATATAGGCATGTAAGACTAATCATACAATATAAATATGAACTGCTCCTTTCAATGAACTAGTAAAAATTAGTAGTACAATTATTTTAGCTATCTTGTATGTATGTATTCCTTCTGAAGGGGCATTTTGAACCAGATTGTCACCTTCCTTGCTTGACAGAGTGAAAAAACTCAGGAAGTACATAAAACATAGAGTCCAGGATAAAGAGTTGTCAGTTTTTCAGATTTTGACATCCAGGAAAGCAAGTCTCAGGCTGGGGAAGTGACTTCCTCAAGGTCAAATGGCTAATAGGGAGCTAGGAGTCCTCTGAATATCCTGTCACTTCCAACAAACCTCCCATTTTCAGGCAGCTGGCTTCAATGAGCTCTCCAAAGGCTCATTTACATTTGTAGGTTCTTATAAAAGCAGTCTTCTTTTTTTTTTCATTCAGTTTAGCTTCTTGCCTGGAAGTCAGCACAGCTATCCCTTTATCCCAGACATGCCTATCCTCCCAGAGCAGGAAACACACCATTTACCATCTGTATTACTTTTTTTCTAATTAATAGAGCTCTCCACTCATGAAGAAAAATCAGCAGCTTTCCAACCCTGTCCAGAATATATCTGTAGTTGTGCATATATAAATACTAAGAGGTTAAATTATAGAAAACAATATCTACTGTTGCCATTCTATACCTTCAGGCTAACCTTGAGGTCAAAGCACATGCAGATCTCAGAAATAAAAGCAATTGCTTCAGAGAAGTGTTGGTGCTTGGGCTAGTCTTGACAACTGGCCCCAAAGCTTCAAAATATGCATGGAAATAAGAAAGGTGTTGGTTTATCTTGTGTTCTTTGGGAAGATGCCCTTGGGTATCTGGCCCTCTGAAAACATACTGCAATCAAGAGCCTTAAGCCAAGGATGGTGGTGCAAGCCTGTAGTGCTAGTACTCAGGAAGTTGAGGCAGATGGATTGCTATGAGTTTGAGGCCAACCTGGGTACATAGTGAGTTTAAGACCAGTCTAAACTATATGACAAGACCTTGGAGAGAGAGAGGGAGGGAAGGAGGGAGGGAAACAGAAAGAGAGAGAGAGAGAGAGAGAGAGAGAGAGAGAGAGAGAGAGAACAAGATAAAGAGAGAACACTGCAAATAGACAGCTTATAGAAGGTAGAGTAGGGGAAAGGTGGACTTGGAGTTAATTTTTCAAAGTCACCTAAATTTGGGTGTCTCATGGTATTCTATTTCAGAAATAATCAGTTTATTAATCTGGGGGTACCTGATGGTGGTATCCTCTTTGTAGAAATCTCTGGAATGAACCTGTTATACTCATTCCCACTGAAGGATACTGACCCTTCTCCAGGAAAATAGTGCTCTCATCAGCTAGCCTCAACTAAGACTCCTGTATCCCTAGAGAGGTGATGGGTAAATGGCTTTAGAAAAATCAAGAATCATCTGAAAGTGTACACAAAGCTGAGGATATGAAATATCTATCTAGGAATAGTGGCCACAGATCTGATCAGATAGTTAATGAATTCATGATTATATACAAAACAGTGGAAACCACTTGCCTAGATGCTTTAAGCAAAGGCATATGCTTCTAATTGTGTACTTTCAGGAAAAATATACTAAGGTGTATGCACAGAATTTCTTCATAGTCCTTAAAAATCATGGAGCATTCAAGAATAAAATCATAGTGATGAGGCCTAGGAGAGTTAGGTGACTTTAAAAAGGACTCAAGGAAATAGGGGGAAAGTGGCAGCAGAGGCAGGAGAGGTGTCAGGGGATCTGCAGGAAGACTAGAGTCAAATCAAAGCCAGACATTTTAAAATAACTTGAGCCGAGGAGCCAATCTGAAAGTGTGCAGTAGAGCTTATAAGTGAAAGAGAGAGAGAATCTGAATGGCTGAGAGCAGAAGCTGACTTGAAGACTTGTGTTTAACTGTGATATTTAATATTCTTTTGCATGGCAAAATAGTAGCAATCAATGCAAAAGTAAGGGAGCAGCTGCTACTTCCCAAATTCTGTCAACAAGACAGAAAATGTGTGAGGTGTTGTGAATAATGATTGTAATTAAGGCAGCTCAGCAATTCTGGTAGGATAAGCAGCATTCCCAGGGTTGTGATTATCTAGTTCAGTATCAGAAGCACTGCTTCAGTGTGTGTGCACATGTGTGCAAGTGCATGTCAATGCACACATATGTGAACATATAACTATGCCCAAAAATGTAGAGCACAGGAAGAAAAGAGGGGCAGAATATGGAAAAACAAGGAAAATAAGGGAGGTGGCATAGAGACTTTATGGTGGGAGCTAAGACATGACAAGGGAAGAGATGGAGAAGACAAAAATATGAAAGAATTAGCTTTTTGTTCTATGGCTCAGGGGTCAGCAAGCTATTTTTTCTGACCATCCATGTGAAGGAGATCACACACAAACACACACACACACACGCACTATGTTATTAATTTTTACTATTATTTTATTCAGTAATTTCATCCTCCCTCACTTACTGTTTCCTCTATTGAAATATGAGACATATGACTATATGGATCTCATATATAACTTGTAGCAGTGGATTTGGGATAAGTAATACTGCTGTAACAAGTGAGCTACCCCCAAAACAAAAATCTGTCTTCTGCATATATGGTATGTTTGTTGTGGGTTGCTTCTGGCTGTAGTCTGTGTTTTCACACAGGGATCTGGTTAGAGCAATATCTGAGCTATTGATATTCTCATGGCAGTGAGGAGATAGACATAGTGCTATGGCACCATAGATCTTAAAGCATCTGTTTATGACTTCCACTCACATTTCATTGGACAAAGTCACATGACCATTCCTAAATTTAAAGTAGGGATGCTTAATGTAGCCAGCAGATGGGTGATAAAAAATTTATACAGTAATACAGTCTGCTACACCATTACACTCAACACCTAGGAACTGAAAGATAAGCTTATCAATAGTGCTCTGTGGCCCTTGGCTGTGAGGAGTCTTTGTTCTTATGTGTTCTGTCAGATTGGTAGTAAAATCTTCTTCCTGGTTCATATTCTGTGATACAGACTATTGATATTTTCTCAATGTTATGTAATGTGTAAGCAAAAGCATCATTAGCAAAAAATTCTTTTTTTCTTGCCTGTAACACAGAATCCAAATGAAAATCACTTTTTATGCAGGCACTCCTGCAGGAGTTCACTCACCTCCTTCCAAAGAGATTCTGTTCTTTAAACCCTTTCAAAATAAAAATCTCAGTCTTAGTTAATGTTTCATCACTGGGACACATATCTGATACCCACAGCTTAAAGAAGGAAAGATTTATATAGCATGTAATTTGTAGAGGTTTTGAGCCATAGTTGGGTGACTCCAAGATATGGTAGCATGGCAGAGGGACATCACAGAGGAGAAACAGTTCATGATGTGGGAATCAGAAGCAAAAATAGGGATCACGGGAGGCAGGAGGAACATAGACACTTTCAGACCATGGCCCCAGTGTCCTACCTCCTCCAACCAGCCTTCACATCCCAAATTACGTTATCCATAAAGTCATGTGTGGGCTAACCCACTAATGAGTATCATGCCCCCATAATCTAATCGCCTCCCCAAATCTCTACCAAGAAAGCATATGAGGCTTTGTAGGGACACATGGATATAAACCATAAACAATGGCATGGGGCAGAAACCAGCTGAGACCAACCAGCTTGTGTAAAGGCAACATGGTGTGGAATTTATTGTGCCTGAGAGCAGGCAGACAGAAAGTGAATGACCGTCTGCAGGAAGTAAAGAGGAGTGGGCTTTCTTTTTATAGGACTTGAAAGAAGGTAAGGGACATGAAGTAAGAAGATCTTAGGAAACATCAATGGTCAAAGTTCTCTGGATGTTTTGTGCCTCAGTGGGCAAGGCCCTTGGGGCATGTGGTGTAAGTGTTTGAGTGTTTTTTGATGTCCAGGTTCTTGCAAGACTCTGTGTAACATCTTATCTCTTTTTAAGCATTCTGTGTTTGCCAAGGGCAGTTGTGCTGTGCTGAGAACCATGCCTCTTCTGGAAGACAGGTAAGATGCTGGGAGAGTCATGTCCAAATTGAGCCTTACAAAAAGCATAACATTTTCCTTTGGCACCCCCAAACACTCAAGAGCATCCCTTTATGCAAAATATATTTTAAGCCATCTCTAAGTATTGACAATGTACTAAATGTTTCATCATTGATGAAAAGTCTAAGTCCAGTCTTCTCTGAGATTTAAGAGAAATATTTAGCTGTCAGCTGCTGTAAAAAATAAAAGAAAGATAAATACTTCCAACATATCATAGTACAGAATAAACATTTGCACTCTAAAAGGGAGAAATTAGGAGATAGAATAGAATGGGTCTGTCTTAGTTACTCTTCTCTAGTTGCTAGGACAAAAACCTGACACTCAAAATGAAGGAAGGAAAGGTTTATTTGGCTCACAGTTACTGGAAGTTTCATAGTTTAAAACAGCCTGAATTAGATAGCAAGACCTGGGAGCCTTATTTGCTCAGGAAAGTCAGCTCCTCTGTCTTCTTCAAATATCTCCTCTCTGCTCCAGGCAGCCTCAATCACAGACACTGTATCCCTGCTCTACAGGATCTGGAGGAGAATCTGGCCTCCACCGCCTCTAGGATAACCTGCTCCACACCTCAGAAAGACTGCAGGCTGGGGGGCGGCAGCGGGTGCTGGCAGTTTAACTATTTGGCTATCTCTAGCCCCCCCAAGCCCCGCCCTGGTCATCTGGCCCCGCCCCTCCTCCAGCCACTCGCTGCTCTTGGAGCCTCGTCTGCCCCATGACTTATGTGGGGCTTTGAGGGGACAACTAGACACAAAGCATAACAGGGTCCAAAGCAAGACCTATATCCATCGGAGCAAACATAAAGTCCTATAGTTCCATTTGTAGCAAAGGGTTGGTGGAAAATCTATGGCAATTTGTAAACTCCAAAGGGCTTAGGTGGCCCAGATCCTATACCATTAACAGTGCTCATGGCCTTCGTGGCCTCTCTCCTGCACTAGCTTTGCTCACTCCTTGTGGCTTTCCTCAGACATTCTGTTCATTACCTTCACCTGAATAGCTTCATTGACAATCCTCTCAGGGGGATCCTGCCTCGTCTCCCAGAACTTGTTCTGAAATCTAAATGGAAGCCCTCCTGACCTTACAACTCTCCCATCAAACTTGGCTGATAGCATTCTATGGCTGTTTCTCCAGCTTGTTATTAGGTTGTTCCTTTAGAAATGGCTTACCAATTAAATATATTTCAGGCCCTGTTTGTCTTGATCAAAGAATTGAATGAGACAAAGCAAAAATGTATTTGTAAAGGGAAAAGTGAAGATGCATGAGAAAAAAATCTGGCTCTGCAGAGCAAACCTAGGCCAAATGAAAGAGAGAAGACAAAAGCAAAAGTAAAAGTACATCCTGTGTCTGGGTTGGTTACCGTGAAGAGTCATGGTTATGGGTGTTTTGTGGTGCCTTATATCTTCCATGTTGTCCATATCTCATGGGCACTCATAAGAAGTTTTACACATGCAGTTCTGGGAATTGTTTAGTACTGTCCTAGGCCAGGAGGTGGCAGGACTCTGGTCCTATACATGTGGATAGCTTATTGTGCTTGGCCCAGATTTATGAGATATTGGGAGAGTCTTGTAGTCTTGGGGTATACTATCATATCAGAGGACAGAAATGTCCTTTCATATAACATCTCAAATAGGTTCAGGCTCTGACCAAATTTGGGCATGTTATAAACCCTCATGAGTATTATTGGTAGCAATTGGATCCAGGACTCAGACATTTCTTGGCAAACTTTTGCCAGAGCCCATTTTAAGCTCTGGTTAGGTTTCACTACTTTTCCAGAAGATTGAGGTTGCCAAATTGAATTGAAGTGATACTTCTAAAATCTTTGGCACTCCCTGAGTCATTTGGGGGATAAAGAAAGTCCATTGTTACTCTGGAAAGACTAATATAGTCCAAATCTGGGAATGATTTCTTTAAGAAGCACCTTGATTATCTGAGCAGATTTTTCTGAACTAGTGGAAAAGGTTTCAATCCAACCTGTAAAAGTGTCAGGACCAACATCTGTTTGAATCCTCCACATGGTGGCATATGGGCAAAATCTAATTGTCAGTCCTCTTCAGGATATCTCTGTCCTTTGTATAGGTTCTAATAGAGGAAGTGGTTTGGGCTTGTCTGAGTTGTTGTATACACAAAGAAGGCACAAGTTTGGAGACTTGTTGGGCAATTGTGGCTAGTTCTAGTCCTGTGAAGACTTGAGTAACTATTTCTAATATAGCATCTCTTCCCATGTGGAAGGATATATTATGAAATGTTTTTATAGACTTCCACTGTGCCCCTTGAGGAAGATCTAGTTTTGTTTCCTAAATACCACTAGAGTTCCTTTTTAATTCCACCCTATCCGAAGGTCCATTTATCTTCCTTAGGAGTGTAGTCTGGTTTTATTGTTTCCTCAGAAATTGATAATAAGGCTAGAGGCTTAAGGATATGTAGGGCTACCCCTTTTGCCTTCCTATCAGCCTTTTCATTTCCCCAGGAGACTTCAAACTGTTCTCTCTGGAGCCCTTTACAGTGAATGACTGTGACCTAGGAGCATGGACTGACTTGAAGAGCTGTAGAATATCTTGCCTGTGCTTTATAGATGATTGTTACTCAGTAAACATCTTTCTTTCCGGATTGCAGCATGAGTATGTAGCATCAGAAAGGGATATCTGGGATCTGTATAGTTGTTTAACTATCTCTTTTTTCTTATTGCTAATGCCTAAGAGCTATAAGTTTTGTCTTTTGAGCAGATTTTTGAGAGGGAAGAGGTTTAGCTTTAATAACTTGTTGTGAGCTGAGAATTGCATAACCTGCCTTTTGATGTGTTCCTCAGAAAAGCTGCTTTCATCAGTGAACTATTCCTCAGACCTTGGAGAAGCCTGTCACTGATGTACTGCCTGCTTGCATAGATCTGGGAGATTACTTGTTCATAAGAGTGCCTAGCTTTTGGTCCTTTGGATGTCAAAAAGTTAATAGCAGTACATTCTTATAATAACCTTAGGGTTGTCTAAGAATGTGGCCTGATACTTGGTAAGCTGGTCTCCTATTAACACAAGTAACCTTTCTTTATCTAGCAGAGCTCTGAACTGAGGGGGATTCAGAACTTCTGGTGTCTGTTTTAAAGTTAACTTTGTAGCTTCTTCTGTTAGTACAGCTATAGCTGCCAGTGCTCTCAGGCATGGTGGTCATCAAGCAGCTAACCCATCTAAATTCTTTGAAAAGTAGGCCACTGGATAGAGTTCTTTGTCTTATCCTTTGGATCAAAACCTGCAAACAATTCCTCCCTTTTCTGATACATAAAGAAGGTACTTTGTAAGTCAGATATTCATTGCTTGTGCCTGAAAAAGGGCATGCTTTATTTCTCTTTTTTTTATGTATTTAGAACAGGGTTTACAGGATCACACTGCACAGATTGGACTTGTAATGATCCTTCCTGTTTTTTAGCCTTTCAAGCACTGGGATTACAGGTGTGGGTGCTTTATTTTTCTAAAAGGACTGACAGTTACTTTTGTCCATTCTAGGAGCATAGACCTAGGGCCTTTTACACGCTTATATAAAGACTTTACCATTAGTTCAAACTTAGGTAGCCAAATCCTGTACAGTGTGCCATTCCCAAGAAAGAATAAAGCTGTTGTTTATTTTCATAAGACCCAAGATCACAGACAACTTGGATCTGGTCTCTAGATAGCTGTTGTTCTCCAGTTGTAAGAATATATCCCAGCCAGTGAGATAGCTCAGCAGACTAAGCACCTGCTTTGCATGCACAAGGACAGGGGTTCAATCCCTGGTCCCACATGCCACACTGGTGCACCTGTGGGATGTGCCCAGACTCCAGGCATGGTGGTGCACGGCTGTAATCCCTGCACTGGGGAGGCTGAAAACAGGAGGATCACTATGAGTCCAAGCTACATAGTGAGGACCCTGAACAAAAAGAAAGAAAAGAAAAGATAAGATGGGCTGGCCAGATACCTCAGTGGACTAAAGCACATACATAGGCAGATGAAGATCAGAGGTTTTGATCTCTGGCATGCCATGCCTGCCCCATCCCCAGGGAACACTGAGATGGTGATTGAGACTGGGTGAGTGGCAGATGCCTGTAACCCCAGCACTTAGGAGGCTAAAAAACAGGAAGTCCAATCTGTGTAGTGAGACCTTGTACTAAGCACATAAAAAATTTTTTAAAAAAGAAGAAAAGAAAGAAAAACAAAACAAAAATAAACTAAGCTGTAATCATGAGTATTGGCTGAAATTGACAGTTGGGTCTAGTGTCTTTTGTATCACAAATGTGTTTGTGTGCTTTGCTGTTACCTGAGGGAGTGGAGCACCAGTGGCCAAAGCATCTGCTTTCACAGGACCTCTGACATGTCTGTTGCTCTCAGCTTAGTACAGGCCTGATAAGGTGCACAGTACCTTAGTGTCTTTGGCTTTTAAGTAGGCTAAGCAGTTGGCCCAGCTTTGTAGCCCAATATGCCTGAAGCTTTATTCAGTCCAGTGTCATTTGGTTTGTCCAACATCTGACCCAGTTATCTGGGCCATAATGAGTGGGGAGGAAAGCAAGAAGATCCTCTGCTCATGTGCACCTAGCCAGAGCAGATTAGGCTCTCCCATGTATTGACCTCACAGTACCCTTATTTTTGCCCAGAGCCAAAGAAAGACAGTCGTTCCCCTGTAGGAAAGCCTACAGTGCTGCCTGTGGGCCCTTATCTGCCTTGCGAAATATATCCACATTTGCCTGGACCCATAGCTGCCCCAAATATTAAAAAAAATTATTTCATATAGGGTCTTGCTATGCAGTTGAGACTGATAATGATCCTTCTTTCTCAGCCTCCCCAGCACTAGGATTATAAGCATGAGCCGCAATGGCCAGTTTCGGTGGCTGGCTCGACACAGGGCAGGCTTAATATGTGGCACTGGTGACAAACCCCAGTCCTTGTGTTTGCCAAGCAGGCACTTAGACTGTTGAGCTATTTTCCTGACCCCTGCTCCAAAAGTTTTCCATTGTCAAAGGCTGCACAAATTCTTCAAGGGATAGTACACAGATTTTCTTTCATGTAGGAAGAAAGAAAAAGGTTCCTTCTTGTTATCATAATCACATATTCTCTTTAAAATTAGAGACTTTGCTTGTAAGGAAAGGTATTTAAGAAAGAAAAAAATGATAGAGAAGGAAATAGTGGTAACTGGTGACACACACCCATTTAAAAGTTACACATAGTCACAGGACAGGGCAAGATGGTAGCTTGCCATATGGCAAGGCAATGGGTGCCCTGGCCATAGGGCAAGGTAACCTGACAGCACTCTCAACCAAAATACAACCTTTCCAAACTCCTTCCAAAACTGAAACAACAACAACAACAAAGGACATTTGCAAACTGACCAGGCTAATTTTCAAACAAGGGTAACAAAATACACAACAAACAAATGCATGAACAAGAAGGCATACCTGCCAAGTGAACGCAAGTTGCTAGAAACATAAGCAAAGGCCTTCATTCCCTTTCCCCATTACCCACAGCTACAAAAGCAGTGAACACTTCCCTGTTCACCTTGAGAATAGTCTCCTGCATTCCTGGAATAAGGGAGAGAGTGAAAGAGAGGAGAAGAGAAGGCCTTTGTGACAATTTAGAAAGTGTGCCCACATGAGCTTTACCGTGGCCTCCTTGCTACCTGAGCTTTACTCTCCTGGCTGGCTCACCACAAATGTTGTTGTGTATTTTCTTTAAAAATGGCTTGCCAGGGGTAGGGGAGATAGCTCAGTAGAATAAGCACTTTCCTGGCAAGCACAAGGACCTGAGTTCAATCCCCG